>JBBMOI010000020.1:2920000-3200000 GCA_038088405.1 Porites divaricata | reverse complement strand
ACACTTGTGTTTTTGTTACAGAAAAGGTAAAGTTCCATTTGTGAAATTGAATATGTGACTCCTCTTAAATTCGATCCGTACATACATCTTAAACATCTTTGTATTTCTACTTTTTAATTTAGGGGAGATTTTGTTGCTTTATCAGAAGACCAAAAAATCAGGGCAGTAGTTAAATCCATGGACAAAATTATGTTAGAGGTAAGGAAGAAATCTTTTCTCGAGACGTTAGCGGATGGAAGCAGTTTAAACCCTCTCCTTGAGCCGTTTCCATGACGCTAAACAAATAATGCGAAGTATGGGAAAATGTATTTGTGTTATGACAAAGTACTAGAATTTAGCACTCCCTACTTTGAGCTCTAGATAGCAGATGTTTGCTTCACATCGGAAGCCATTTCAAAGATAAAACTGCGAAAACATGACCATCTTCAAGTTAGTTACATAACTTCAAATTAACTTAACAAAAAGGTTACTTTGATGAATATGATTATTTTGTCTGCAGATTCCCGAGCAGATTCGCACTCTTCAAAAATTTCCAAGAGTATTTGAAAAAAAGCTCTCGTGGAAAGAATGGAAACATTCATACAAAGTATGGACGTCTTTTGTGGTGAGTCTGAAATGTTAGAGCGTCCGGCATATTTGCAACTCTTTGTGATTACGTAGCTGAAAAAATCTTGCGCCGCTTTCTCAACCAATCAGGAGTAAAACCTAAGCTAACCATGCCTTAGTCACATGCGTTTTCCCGCGCTTAAAGTCCGTTACATGTTAATCCTTGGGGTTCTGATTGGTTCATTTGAATTTCTGTTCGCCTTGTGATTGGCTAAAAAATGTCTTCGATTTCACTCGTCTACAGAGTCTTGCATTACGAAAGGTGATGGCAAATAGAACCATTCTTGAACCAGTAGTGGAAGAAGCTAGCAGCCTTATACATGACGCTGAATTCACTAATCTTGTGAAAGAGATCGGTTTCCTGAGAAAATCCTGGGATGAAAACAAACCCGAAAATCCGTCACCAACAAAGGTAATCTTTTAAGCACAAAAGTAGTTTTTTTTAACCTCTTCAGGAATCAGCAGTAGTTTTGTAACGGCTTGGAAGTCCCTGGCATAAGTGGGCATATTTACAACTAAATATATATAGACGAAACAGAATTAAGAAAATTATTTATAGAACGAAATTTTACCGAAACTAGTTTATCATCTAGTCGTGGGCATTTAGAAACGGTTACTCTTTCTAAATTTAGATACTGTAAACAGTAAAATTTACTATCTTCATTATCGTATCACCATAGTACGCGGCTGCTGATCACATACATGGCACGTGTTACATATGAACCTAATTAGTAATAGCGTTGTTCTCTGGAGTCTCTCTGTAGCTCACTGGTGTGGACACCCGATCTATGTGTGGAATAACCTGGGCTCAAATCCTGCAAAGCATCCTGGGCCGAGTTGTTCAATGGCCGATCAGCGCTAATCCGGGGTTAGAGTTTAATGCGGTTTTTTTTTCGTTTGTTCAAAAGTACATTCTCGGATATTTTCTCTACTGTTTTTAAAGCATCCAACCAACAAATTACCGACAAAAACTATAAACTAAATTTGCTTATTACGTTTTCATTTGTCCCCGTAAACACTTAGTCGCGTAGTAAGCGTGCAGAGCAAGTTATGCAGAGTCTCTCCTCTTGTGGAGTAGTGGTCTCATAATTAAGTCATCGCCAGTTGTTTTCGGTGAACTCTCTTACGTATTAACAATTTTTATCTCCGATTCTTGTGATTTTTGTTTTTCCTTTATTCTTCTAGAAAAGCACAGCACGTGTGGAGTCCGTAGTCACTTGTCCGCCGGGCGATAAGAGCCCACTCGCGCAGTCGGTCTTGCAACTGTTACTTTCGGGAGATTATGCTGATATGAGCTTCACCTTCGATACAACAGACCTAGTTCATTGTTCTACTTGCACAGAATGTAAAAGCTTCAGTAAGCAGAACAGCCGAGCGGAGATTCCCGCGCACCGTGTTATTGTAGCAACGCGTTGTGACTGGTTTAGAAGAGCACTGCTTAGTGGAATGAAAGAATCTATTGAAAGGTGAGGAATTCCTTGGATGATTTAGTTTCAAACAATAATTATGTCAAACCTGAGATGCATATGTCGTGCTTACATTTAACAACTGGGGGTACCTTCCGGCAACTGCCAACGAGGCGAATTCGTTTGTCTTTTGTGGAATGTGCCTATCTAGATCTTCGCGATTTGTTGCTTAGTTTTATAGGTTTACAATGGATTCCGCTGTAGAAAAGGATCGCACTCAACTTTGAAAAAAAATTGGCACATTCTAGGCTTCACTTCTATTGAACAATATCAACATGGCTTGAAGCTTTGTTGGCAAATTGAATAGGATCATGGACTTGTGTTTTATGGAAATTTAGAACTATAAACATTAGAAAGTAAAATATAGTTCAAGTGAGGCCCTTGACTACTGAAATTAAAAATAAAAATTAAATACCGAGCTTTCGCCGATCAACGGATCATCAGAGATAAGAAAAATATTCCGCGTGGTAATGTACATATGAAAAAATTAGTGTAAAGAAAAATGTGTGAAAAGCGCAAGAATGGGGCGGAATGTATCAGAGTTGTAAAAATATAAACTTGAATAAAATACAAATATCTAATGAGCGAGTGGCATGGGACAGAGTCTCTCGAAAGGCATAATGATTCATTGGATGGTCTTTCAAACAAAAGGTCCGCAAATTCATTGCATTCCTCACGGGAGTTTAGGGCTGTCTCAATGCAAATCGAGTTGCAAAAGAACATGCTGGTTGACAAAAATCTCTCGAAAGGCAAAACTAAATTCAAAAAACAAAAGGTCCTCAAATGCGTTGCATTCCTCACGGGAGGTGAGGACTGGCTCAGTGTAAATCGAGCTGCGAAGAACACGCTGGTTCTGATAAAAGTTTTGAGAATATAACCCTATTTCTTGATTAGCTACGGCATAAAATTCAATTTACAAAAGAAAATTAAAGAGAACATTGAAAACCCCGAACACGCTACCTCAGTGTAATAAATCGAGCTGTGAAAAACAAGCTGGTTCTGATAAAAATTGGAGCGTACAACCCTATTCCTTGATCAGCTGCTACATTAAACGCAATTTATAAAGCAAACCAGGGCACTTGTAGCCCTTTTAAACTAGAAATCGTATTAAAGCTTATTTCTCACCTATTAGGTCCTCTTGAACAGATAACGAACAGCTGCACACTGGATCACCCAATTTCGAACCACGAGTTGTAAAAACAAGACCATGACGTCACTGCCCAAATATGGGGTCCTGCTTACACCCAAATATGGTCAAAAATGCAAATGTTAGAGGGTTACGCAGAATTTGAGACTTTTTGTCCACACCGCGCGGTATTATGAATCTACCGCCGAGGCAACCTCGCTTCTTAGCTCGGTTGCCTCGTTGGCAATAAATATGTTGGTGTAGCACTGGAACCCGCAATAGTGGAATTGCACACAAATTAGGCATCCTACTGTTGAACAGTTACGACTTATCGATCATGATTTCCAGCAACCATTTGCCGTCTCTCCTCTTCGAATATTGATGAATAAACAATAGTTCTTGACGAAACTCAAAGGAAACGTTCGCAAAATTTTGCCTGCATTAAGATCCGATTTCCAAACCTCTCACGATAGTGATTTGCTTTGTTTTTCTCTTGTTTGGAAATCCCTATGAAACACGCATTTGTTTTAGAAATATAACGGCTGGGCCAACTTCAATTAGGCTCCGTGTTGACTATGAAAGTAGACTTCGGCCTTATGAGTGCATGTCTTCTTGTGTACTTGGGTTACTGGATATCGTCAGGTTACCTTTACATGAACAAGCAGTGTTTCAAGTTCATTTTTAGTTTTTAAAGTCGCGCGTTTTGGCAACTAAAAATTATAAACGGTGGCCAGGCGTCTCAAATGAACGCATACTCCGACACGGCCAGGATGGAAGAGGAAATTAAAGAGAAAATGGAACGTAGATATCTCTTGCAAATGCTTCATGATTTTTCTGTAGCCTATGGAAAGATCATAATCACGAGCCAATAAAAACACTACCATGTAACAGCTTGCCACATTTGCGACAGAACACACGCCTCGCCAATTGGCGATTTTCGCTTCAAGTTTAGTCGCCATTTTTTCCTTCTCGCTATGGCAACCAACTTAACGCTTAAAGCTTGGAATGCTAACAAGTCGGCATGAAAACGAAAGCTGTTAATTCCTTGAATCGTGTTGATAAAAATATGCTTTTTCCATTCAATATATTTACCAGTCATTTGATAATGTAACCCGCGGTGTTAAAATTTTAAATTTCAGACGTATCTTCGTCCCTGACACGAGCCCGTGTTTATTCCACAAGTTTCTTGGATACCTGTACAGCGGTACGCTTGATAAGCGCACTCTCAGTACGGACGATGTCCCTGAAATGCTAGCACTGAGTGACAAGTATGAGGTATGATGGCTAACTGACCTCGTTTTGAATCTTGAGCATTTGTATATTTAATCAAGAAGATGATGACTCGTTTTTGTGGTTTTTCTCGAAAGCCACTTAGTTATACGCTACTTGCACATTTCCCATAATACACCTTATTTGCCCCCCAATATTTTGCATAAGCATTGTTTTCAATTTCTCTTGGGACGGCTGTAATACCCAGGAGAAACTGAAAAACAAAGGTTATGCAAAAATTTGGGGGGCAAATAAGGTGCATTATAGGAGATGTGCAAGTGGCGTATTGATCGCGAACAATGCCTCGCATCGAAACCCATTTACCATGAATAAGGTTCGTGACCCATGGGGTACTCCCTCTAGTACCCCCTATACGGGGGGGGGGGGGCTCCGCCCCAAAGGGGTACCTTTTTCAGGCTTCAGGTATATGAAAGGGGAAGGATTTCACTAGTTGAAAGGAAAGGGAAATCTGTCATTTCGGTTTGTAAAATGACCTAAAAGGGCTACAGAAGGATTTCATGGCTGTGAAAAAGTCGGGAAAATTTTCTAGTTTTGTGATTTATTGATATTTAAACTTAAAGAAACTGCATTTACAGCGGTTAAAAGGGATCCAAAGTTCTTAACTAGGTTTGTGGAAGGGGCTCCATTTGCGTACCTTTTTTGTCCAGAATGGCGTATAAAAGGGTATGGGGTTAGACTTCGGGGCGGGGCCTCCCGGTTTAAAACTTTGTTGAGTACCCCCATCCCCCCGGGGTTCGTTATTCACCAATCACTAGCAACCACGGTGGTACTCTAGTCCCACTCAGTAAATCGACACCAATGAAGACTTGAAAGGTCGACACCCGAAACATCGCGATCAACAACGAAGTGATTACCTCGAGACAAACAGTGAAATGGAACCCTTTATACGCAGGATAACGATGAATAACATCTTTCATGACAACTAAGTGGTATACATCAACAAACGACTGAATTAACCACAAACGTTTTATACTTATCACGTATAGAACGCGGCTGGTATTTAAAGGTCAGTTTTACAACACTAAGAAGTTAAGGGAAATGATTTCGGGGCTTGCAACAAGTAATACCAATTTCAGCACTGAAGCACACACACACTATCAACTCCGGGGTATAGCCTGGCGAGGCGAGTGCAAAAGCACTCCTTTTAGCGCCAGCTCCACCGTACACATGCGCCCTAATGAGGACGAAACAGCTGTCCATGGCTGCCACTGCCCGGGTGATATGGCTGGGCGCATGCGCGAGGTACTGGCCATACCGCGGAGTTAATAGTGTGTGCTCGCCTTAAGTGCTGAAATTGGTATTACTTATGACAAGTGACAGTTTAATTGACACAACACTGACACCCTAGCTGTATGATATAATTTAGGGAAACCAGTTTCTTGTTCTTTTTTGAAGATCTTTTGGTGTTATTATTCTGTTACAGGTGGATTCTTTGAAGGAGATTTGCGAACAGATTTTGTTGTGTGATGTCGATGAAGACACAGTGCTTCTCTACATGGGTTTGGCGGAACAGTTTACTGTGCCCCGTTTGAAGGTATGTATGACAATCAAGGCTCGCGCGAGTTCTGTTAAGGAACTGTGAAGAAAATAACGTTTGGGGACTACGAAAGGTGTTCGTTTGTCGTAGTAACGGCAGGTGAACGGTACGGCACACGGATACAACAATTAGGTCGGATTAACGAGGTTGTAGAACCGTTGTTGTTGTTGGTCAAGCGCACGCTGGTGAGTTTATTGAATGAATTTCAGGACCAAAACATATGCAATCAAACAGGGCCTTCTTCTTCAGTGGTAAGAAAATTACTTTTAAGTAATGATCCGGGTGGTAAGGAGAAAGGTAACATTTTATTATTATTATTATTATTATTATTATTATTATTATTGTCATTATTATTATTATTATTATTATTATTATTGTTGTTATTATTATTATTATTATTATTATTATTATTGTTATTATTATTATTATTATTATTATTATTATTTTTTTTTTTAATGGAAAGGAATAATGTGCAAGATGCTTTGACTGAATAGTTTTTTAAGTGAAATTAATTGTAAAAGGGATTTTTATAGTTAGATTGGTATTAGTATTCGAATAATTTTTTTTTTTTTTTTTTTTAATTGAAATGACCTTTTTAATTAATCCGAATTAGGTGGTTTAATTTTAATCGAAATGAATTGTAAATAGTACTTGTACAGTTGTACTGGATAGCCCTTTTTTTAGCGAAATTGTAAATAAAGTTTTGTTTCAACTTTTTAATTATTATTATTATTGTTATTATTATTATTATTATTATTATTATTATTATTGTTAATATTAGAATGTTGTGATTTTTACTCAGAGAATGCATAAACCTACAGAAAGGCAGTTTACAAAATAGAATGTACATTTTAGAAGCCTATTTTGAACGGACGTTCCTTGTGTTTAAAGATTTCGAACAATCATAAGAGTTGCAAACAACAGACAAGAAACGTTCACAGTTTCACATGTTCCTGACATAGTATTTCTGTGTTATTTAGACTCAGACAAGATGTTGTTATAAGCGGGTGATTGGTTGGAAAACTAAGGACTAATATACATGCTGTTTTGCGAAGTTTTCGTTAATTTTGCTGTTTAAACCAATCAGAAGTATAGAACAGACAATAGTTAAGTTAGCACCTTTTATCTGGACCGTTACTTAAATTAAATCCTTTAATTGTTAATCCTGAGGTACATTTACACACTGAAGATGTGGTTCATTGTTCCTATTTCTACTTTTAGGATGAATCTTTACGCTATATTGCTGCGCATCTTGAGGTCATGGAGTCAGACATGTTCCAAGAACTTCCGTCCAATTTAAGGAAAGAAATCACAGATAAAGTTCATCAAAACATGTAAGTTAGATCTAATAAATAGTAATTGTCATAGTACGTGTTTAATTCCAGTTGAATTTACCATGCACGGTCGTGGACTTAAGATTCGACTGACCAAGCAAAGAGAATTGTTTCTTTAAAAAGATGACTTAATGCCATACTGATCTATTGCTTTTTTTGAAGTTTCTTTCACAGTACGTATCTATTTGTTTCTTTTTCTTCATAATACTCTCGAGGGTTAACAAAAAATTGTTTTAGAAGTGACAGCTTAGGAAAGATATCTCGTTCAGTTAAGAGGGTCGCATTCTGATTTGGCGTTGGTGGTGGTATGTATGACAATTTTACTTGGCTTTTTTTGTAGGCCGCAGGTTCACCCAATTTCAGAAGAGGTACGGCAAGCCTTTGCAGTAAGTATTCCTCATTTTACACTCAGCTGTTTCTTAGATTTCTATTTCTATTTGAACATCGCGAATCCAAATATTGAATCATTATTTGTCGCTTTTGTTCCAAGGTGACGACGTTAGAAGACTTTGAGGATCTGTTAGATGATGATGATGATGATGATGATGATGATGATGATGATGACTATGATAGTGCGGGTGACGATGATGATGACGTCATGCCGCGTGGGAACAGCCAGGTCGAACGGTGTATTGAAACTCTAAGGGGTGTCTTAGGAGACGCTGTACCAAGAAGGGAACTCTTGCGCGTGACTCTTGCTGCGGATTGTGATCCTAACAGAGCGCTTAATTTCTATTTTGCGTGACACCCATGAACCGATATGGCGTTACACCTCCTTCGCTTCTTACACACGGCGTCTCATAAACTTTAACTTCAAAGTAAACGTTGACTTCGATTTTTGTGACAGTATTGCAAAGGGGAGAGGGGTTGTTTAGGTGATCGACTAAAAGTGCTGAGGTAACAAACGTTCTCTAATTAATGCTCAGCCTATCTGGCAGTTTTGTTTGGAAGGGGCAATGGGGTTGAGGGGTGCGGGCGAGCGATGAGGCCACGAGGAGAATGGAGCGCTTTCTCGGCTTCGCCGCTTATTTTCGCTCTCGCCAGACAAAACCGCCAGCTCTGCGCAGGTTGTACTATCTTTTTTTCCCTCTCAAAAGTTTCAAATCTCGTGATCCGAGCAAGTCTCTCGGTCGTTCGTCTCGAATACGTCACCGAAATGCATTGTACCGAGAAGACGCCCTGTCGAGAAACGACGGCAATATCACTTCGGTCCCTTTTAGAAGTACTTTCTACGTCGAAAGCAATACGCCTCTTTCCAAAATGGCGTCACATTTTGCCTTATTTTGTCTTTATGATAATTGGCCCTCGATGCCTAGTTTAAGGTAAAATTGCTTTTCAAAGTGCGTTTTCACTCACGTGGCCAGTATCTATGCAAATTTATGGAAACAAAAGAGAGCTCTTACGTAAGAGTTCAACCCTCACAGGATTGGTTTGGGACACAACATGACTGCCGTGACGTCATGTGAAAACGCTCTGTTTTGCAAGTGCAATCGAAGTAAAGAGGGCTATTTAGCGTAAATTTAAAAGAAGAAAATGTTAGATCTGGATTAAGGTTTCTAAGCCTCTTTTGTGTGGTGTTGGAAATGGGACTCACTTACGGAAAGTCAGTTTTCGGGGATTTACGCGAGTTATTATCCCGCCGGGAGGAACAAAAATCTTTTTGGCAATCTTAAGTGTTTTTTAAGATTGAATACTGATGTAAACCCTTCTCAGTATAATGTATTTTGAAAACGCAATTACATCGTAGCCAGTGGTGTAAAGAGCGCAAAAAATATCCATTAGTGAGACGTTCTTGTTCTTTCCTCACAAACGCGAGGAACAAGTTTGATAAATGGAATTGTCTATCACCTGACATTAATTTCAGGACTCAGCATGAGCTGTAGTTATTTGAAGGATTATTTTGATATCCATCGTATGTTGCTTCGCTGTTGGCGTCCGTTACTTCGCAGTTAAGTTTAAAAATTAAAAAAAATTCTTCGGTACAATTTTTCGTCCAGAGATGGGTGATATTTTACTCCTGTCTTGAGGTTTTTTTTCTGGGGGTTTTTAATGAGTATTATTTAAATAACTTCAATAAGGTTGTTTCAGCTGTACAACTAGCAAATCTTGTATGAAACACAAGTCAAATCAATATGTGTAAACTGCAAAACAGTCGGTTTTTTTCTTGCAGTCTACAATATGTAACGTGTATAAAGAAATTAGGTATTTATGTTGCAAGGTTCCGAAACTGTCACTTGGAAGATTTTTTAATAAATTTTCTGAATGGTCGGTAATTTGGTCTGTCTTATACTGACACCCTTTTTCTCCGCTAAATCCAGACATATTGTTATTTATTTCCCGTGATAATAAGGTGTTTAAAACTGTGAAAAGATAAATACTGCAATTTGTCATTTTTCGTTATAGCAAACTTTCCGCAAAATTAGCATTTTAGAGCCGCCAGGTGCATTTTTATAATACTAAACCATCTCCGACCGGTTAAAAATAATTTATATCGCCTGGCAACATAACGCATTTTTGTGTCGAATATGATTTTTTATTAGTTAAAAATACAAAGTTAAAAGTCTTCATAGCACTCAGAGTAAAATGTCAATGTATTGACCAAAGTTATTATGCTTTGGGACTTGAGGAGAAAATCGTAGGTTATTTAACAACGATTAATAATTCATATCTAAATTTTTTCAATTTTCTCTTTTGAACCACCCGAAGTTGCTATGTTTAGCATGTTTAACATAAACAGAAAATGGCGTAGAAAGTTTTAACTTCCTAGCGAAGAAAAGACATTAGAATCATTCTACTTCTTGACTTCTGCTTTCGAAGGCGATAATTCCGTTAACAATCTTGAAAAGAGGAAGCTAATGAAGCAACTGGGTAGTTCTTACATGTGGTGTCGAAATGGGATGCGGGACTTCAAAGACGCTTCAAGTTAATGCGGATCTCAAAGAAGCTGATATCGTTAAACAAGTTCATATCGAAGAGGATGATGGAGGAGAGCTGGAGACCAGCAGCAAGGAGTTTATCTCAAAAGACGAAAGCGACGAAAATGTTCATCTTACAAAGTTAGAAGACGACACCTCGAATGCACCTATACAGCAGCAGAAAGAATTTGCTCTTGGCGATCGTATTCATATACGTGGCTACGTCGGTATTGTAAAGTTTGTAGGTACGACTGAACTTGGTGAGGGAGAGTGGATTGGAATAGAAATGGACAAAGAACTGGAGCAAGGGAATGACGGATCTTACGAAGGGATCCAGTATTTTCTTTGTGGGAGAAAACGCGGTGTTTTCGCGAGACCTACTATGGTATTTCCTCACCCGAAACGGGATGATGCGAGCCGAGTATCACGTACTCTTTCACCCGCAACAGTCGTTTTTATTCAGGCGAGATTGCGCCGTGTACTATCAGGGATTCGTAGGCGAAAACTGCAGCTTCGCACCGATATTGACAAGGCTATTGACGCGCACGTGAGAAGCATACCAAAGAGCGAAACAGAAACAGTTGCTAAACTTAGCCATTATCTCACGGAACCATTTGAAGGACTGCGAAACAGGGCTTTCGCTTTATATAGGTGGATAACCGTCAACGTGTACTTCGACGTTGAAGGGTACTTTGAGCGTGCGGCAATGCGTGGCACTGACTCCGAAAGCGTGCTTCGAGAACGCATCACGTCGAGCGAGGGTTATGCAACCCTTTTCGAGGAACTGTGTAAGGCGTCTAACGTCCCTGCCAAGAAAGTCAGAGGGTTTGCTAAAGGATACGGCTATCATATGAGACAGAAAATTCCACAACTGAATCATTCGTGGAATGTGATAAGAGTAAGCGGTGGCAAGTGGTTCATCTGTGATCCGACATGGGGAGCAGGAAGAATCGGCGACGACATGATGTTCCACAGGGATCCCAACGTACACCAGTTTATGATCCTGCCTTTAGTGGCAATCACAAGTCGGTTCCCCGTTGATGAAAGATGGCAGTTTTTGGATCAACCGATCACGAAGGAAGCTTTTGA
Organism: Porites divaricata; assembly: GCA_038088405.1. Lineage (NCBI taxonomy): Eukaryota > Metazoa > Cnidaria > Anthozoa > Scleractinia > Poritidae > Porites > Porites divaricata. Next base: position 3,188,637 of record JBBMOI010000020.1, on the reverse strand, counting down.
GCGATTAGCGGTGCCTTCGGGACACCTCTGTGTAATGAACGTTGCCCTCTGCAGTCATAAAGAAAGCATGTACACTGCTTCCGAGAGCGAACAAATTGAAATGACATTTTATGCCACCGATAGCAGGATTTTCAAAGGTGTGCTGAAAAGCTACGCCGGAGGAAAAGAAAAGCCAACGGCCAGAAACATGGTTCGTTTTGAATCCGCCCGTCAAAACGACAAAGTCAAACTAACTGCTCAGTTTCCTTCTGCCGGTGAGTTTTTCTTGGATGTCTTGGTTCTTGTCGACTGCAAGTGGGAACATGGGGTCAGATACTGCATTTATTCCACGGGGGGTGTTGGAGAGATACGAGGTGGCTTTCCCTCGGTAGGTCGGAACTTTTATTCCCTGGGATTTCAACTACATAAACCTTTGAAGAACATCGAAACTATGGATGGAAAGTGCTGTGTTTATTTAAAATGCAACAAAAAGCGGTTTGCCTCACTAACAGGGAAGTTGGTAAAGACATCCAGCCCAACCTCCACCGAAACAAACGATCATAGACTATACCGCAGTGAAAAAACCGACAACGGTTTCCTCCTGAAAGTCCACTTGCCTTATAAAGGAGAACACAGACTGTCTATTTATGCCAAGTACCATGACCACAGGAGACCCAACGAATACTTGTGTACATATTTTGTAACGGCGTACAAGGGAGCCGGACAAGCTGCTGGGTTCCCTGTTATATCAGATCGATTCAAAACCTGGGGCTTAACACTTGTGAGTCACCAAGAAAACATTTTAGCAGAATCTGGACGCTGTTCTATCACGCTGAAAACTCCCCAAGATATCACAATCTCCGCGCATCTAAGTTTAAGAGGAGATGACGTTCCCGGAATGTGTTCAGTGGAAAAACTTGAAGAGAAATCCATGATACATGTGCACGCCCCAGAAGCCGGACTGTTCACACTGAATGTTTTCGGACGAAAAACGACGGACGGAAAGTCGGAGTTTCTGTGCACCTACACTATCAAAGCTTCAAAGGGTGTGAACGATAATCCTGGTTTTCCTCAAATCTCCGAGCTTTTCAAGAAATGGGGTGTGGAATTGATCGATCCACACGAGAACATTTTGTCGGAAAACGGACGAGCCTGTTTGAGACTCAAGACACCAGGGAGCGTTTTAGTTCAAGCAACTTTGCATCAAAACGACAATCCTCTACCTCATGAGCTCTGTTTCACTGAAAGGGAAGGAGCTGTCTGCAAAATCAGCGTCCATTTACCAGCGGTCGGTTTATATAAGCTTAACATTTTCGGGCGAGAAGGCCCCGGAGCCAAAGGTCAATTTCTTTGCTCGTTCAGCGCTTTGGCCACGTGCGGATACGGGGAAAATCCGGGATTCCCTCGGGTCTCCGATGAGTTCCGAGCGTGGGGCCTTCGGCTAGAAAGCCACCGACAGAACATTACCGTGTATGATGGGTCGGTCGCAATCACGTTATTGAACCCCAACGCTATTAGGATTTTTGTCCATCTCTTGAACGAAAATGACGAAAGCCAAGACAAGGGGTGCATAAGAACAGAGAGAATCGAAGAAAGAGACGTGATCTATTGCCAGCTCCCAAAGAAAGGAAGATATAAGTTAGATTTGTATGGGAAGAACTCGAAAAAGGCCAAGAAAAAGCTCTTTCTTTGTAGTTATTCTATCTGTTACTAGCTCATTTAAAGAGACGTTCGGATTTAACGCGTTACTCTAATATCACCACGGAACATAAATCTGCCTGTCAACACCTTAAAGGGGCGTTGTCACGGCTGTCTAGTTCTTTTTTATTTTGATGCCAATCACGCGTTCTTATTCGCTATGGAACTTGAGAAATTACAGTGCGACGACTACTCGAATCGGGGCACTAGGATGAAGATTATCCAATCACAACGGTTTTTGAAAAACAAAAGATTCTCAACTTTTTTTGCAAACGGACCAGTAACATTCTTGAATTTGAGGGTTGTTTCCTGAGAGGTCAAGTAAGTTTGAACAGTTTTAAAGTTTTCAACGGTTGCATTGTTGAACATGAATTTTATTGGTCCGTGTGCAAAAAAACTTGAAAATCTTTTGTCTTCAAAAAACGTTGTGATTGGGTAGTGCTTCTGATTGGTTGAAACCAATTTCCTACGCGGCACGACCAATCAGAAGCACTACCCAGATCTGGGTAGTGACACGTCATCAGTATGGAATTTCTGCGCTCGTTTCTCGGACGTCATTTCGCGGGGAAACCGTTATTGGCGTCGTGAAATGTCGGCTATTTTCTCGGGTTACGGTTCGAGTACATTGTAGTCGCACTGTAATTCTGAATGGCAATATCTGAGCTTCGTGTCAAACAAATAATATCTCCCAAGCATTATATCAAACATTACAAACAACAAAAGTGAACTTTGAAAACTTGTTAGGCTGACAAGTTTTCAAAAACCACAATTGCAATCCGTTTCAATCTTCTTCAAGCTTTGCCCATCCGTGCCTCTTTTTGTATTTGCTGTGTTATTTATATCTTCGTTTAATGTTTAAAGCACTCAGTTTGGTGGCAGATGTTACTGTTTGAATTTCTATATTCGCAACACAGCTCCTTTAATTTCTTTTTGTGGATGGTATCTCGCCTGGCTTATACACTGTCACAAAATACATTGCGCAATATAGATTAGAAGGTGTACATAAATCGGGTTTAACATCGCGCGTTTTGTCAATTCGTAATTTGCTAGAGACAGAGTAAAACTCTTTGCGTTAATATTTAATGATTCTACAAACTCTGCAGGAATGTAAGTTATGGAAATTTTGTGAAAGGAGATCGAATAGTAAAGGGATGATATATTCCGTAATTATTGCTTTATGTTAAATTTTTCTTTCAAACTTGAAAAGTACGCAAGCCTTCACTCAGAGGTTGGTTAACAGGCCCTCTCAGTTAGGAATGGAGACTGAACTAGCTCAGAGATCATTTATCTTATTCTAACTGATCACAGGCTAGGACCGTGATTACAAATGTCCTCCTCATGTGCTGGATATCTATCTCATTCCCGATCCAAAAGGTAGCTGCACAAGTTTGTAAGCCACATGGTGTGAGACTCGGCTTGAGCGGAGAAAATGGCAACCCTGGTAACCAGTGAAAGCGCGGGGAGCTAGCAACCCCCGCCGTTACTAATACTTATGGTGGGAAAATACAAAGCCGCACAACTCTCGTCAACATCACATGGCAGCCTTCACCGAAATGTCTTTTCCAGGGTATATCCCGTGTAAATTGATCGGGTCAAGTATTTTCCTACCCTCCCCAAAAGCTACCAATAGATATGACAAAAGAAGACACAATTGGGCTTTGAATCCGAAGAGTGAACATTGTGCGATTAAGAGTTCGTCCGTGATAAAGAGATGCACACTGGTACAAAAAAGTCTTCTACTATCTCTGCCATCTTTCAAACTTATCTTGCTGAGTTATTCGAAGCTTGTAGAAACCAAACGAAAATAATTATGAGTAATCTATCGCAGTCTGACAATGAAAAGCAAGAGGTGATGTACATGCCAGCAAATGTTGCTATAATTTAAAATGATCCGCTGGACGATACAGAACTATTTTCTTAGGCAATGCCGGCCAACAGGACAAGACAAATTAATCAGATCTTTGTAAAAGGATGTCTCTCTACTGAAACAAGGATCAACTAATTCTTTAAAAGCGGTCGAAATCACGTGACAAACTTCGTAAACAGTACCGGGAAAGCACGCTTCTATTCTGATTCTCTTCAGACTTGACGCATTTATCCAAACGGAATGAAAACTTACTATTTTTCACGCTTGGGAGCTAAAGTATGTTACAGCCAAAATTTTTGCCCCTTTTGGTACACTGAGTTTTGCACAAAAGTGTGTGAACAACTACTCTTTATTATTGAAAAATGGCTTGACCGCATGTCACTTTAAAAGCAGCTTAAGAAATCATAACCCTTAAGTAATCATAACTATAGCGTGGCTGTCACCAAAGAACTACAGAAGATGAGACATCCTTAAGGAAAAGACGAAGTAGTTCAATTAATGCGAGAGTAGTAGTATTTTCTATTCTCCATCTTTGCTACAAAATCATTTACCTGGAAGCATGAAGCTAAGTAAAGGCCGACAAAGGAATTTCAAGGAAGCGTTTTATCTTAAGACTAAACATCCGACTCGTCCCCAATCGTCTTCGCGTAACGCGCGCGCCGGGAGCAGGGAGTGATGGGAAGGGAAAAAGGAGGAAAAAGTTTCCTCCTTCCCATCACACCCCTCGTGCCACTAAAGAGAGAGAGAGAGAGAGAGACGACTGGGGACGAGTCAGACTAAACATGTAAACTTATACGCCCACGCTGACACAATCTCTTTGTCCCCCTACTGAGTACGTTGCAGTGATATTTTTTTACTTGCTCTAGCATCATTATGGCTAGTTCTAAGGAGTTTGTTTGCGCCGGCTCCAAATCGGAACCTCCACCTCACGGCAAAACTGAAATCAAAATGGAAATAACCCCGAATGAGTTGGGTCCTCTCAGTCTCTTCGAAGGAAAACATGATAGGAACTTTCTTGGAGGACATTACTGGGTAACAACACCGAAAGGTGAATACCTAGTTCTTAACAGGCTTCATGGTGGCCGTGCCAACGAGCTTGGGCAGTACTGGTCGGTTGATAAACGCCCTGGACGATTGGTGGATCGCTTGGACCTTGCTGTTCAACAGTACTGGAATAGCATGGAGAAGGAAGCTACTCTGATTGTACCCAAAGGAGTGCTACTCTACGAAGGCTTTGCCGCAGCTCAGGGTACGTTGGTTGGAGGTGGAAGTCAAGTTTTTATCCCGTATAGCGTCGTAAAGGCGTTACAGCATTGGCAGACTAAGAAGCACGAGTGCGACACGAAGGGAACCAACAAAAGAGAACTGCTCGAGGCTGAGCAGAGATGGCGAGAAGCTCAGCGGGAGATCCTTAAACGATGGAACTTAAAACGCTTGGAGACGATTCACTCCGATGTTCACAACACTGCCTTAAAAGGAAGCCACTTTCGCTCGCTGTCACCCCAAATCCAGAAGTTCATGCGCAACGCTAGGAATGGCAGTAGTTTATTAAGCAGTGGTAACATTCAAGAAGGAACCTATAAAGTGCATGAAGAACGTTTCCAATTTTTTGATGGTTTCTCTCTGACGGTCTCGTTGTCTGTTAAGATAGAGTTCGTGAAAACGACAACTCGCACTTATAAGTCCGGAGACACCATTGTCGTGGAAACGACACATCATTACAACATGATCTACATCTGGAGTTAGGATACTATAGGATGGACGACGTGAACGGTAATTTAAGCTCAAGTAGGATTTAATGGGCCAAAGTCCATAATCAAGGTGCATGGTTCGTGATCAGTGTTTCAGATGAACTTGGCAGAGTTAACAAGTTTGTTAGAATTAATGAAATTAGAGCTACAAAACAAGTTCTGTAACAATCAGCGTTTTGAAATAGATTCTTATCCTACGAATTTAGATTTATTGGCCTTTAGGTTTGCACTGTTCGTGCTAAATGTTTACAGTCTTATGTATTAATTATTGTTATTTGTCATATCGGATTCGCTTCAATAATTAGATTTGGCTATATTAAGCAGGAAAAGCTTTTGATAATTATTCAGAGTATCAGTGAAACCCTGACCTCGGGGTCCACTGTTCACTTGTTTCTTTTTCTGGTTCATGTTTTGTTTGGGGAAATCAACAGAACACAAAGCAATGGAACAGTGGACCCCCGACCTCGAGTCGGAGTTTTACTAATTACTATATAATTCTGTTTTCACATTTTGGGCTCTTCAGAAAAAAGCCCTTAGGGCTTATTTCATTTCATTGTTTACGTGAGGCAATGGACCGTCAATTTAGAGACAGTGGCTGTATTAACTTCGCAAAATAACAAATGAACATTAACTGCAAAGGAACACTAACGAATGTGCTTCAGAGCGCAGGATCTGTAGGAGACTTGATGAGCAAAAGTATACCAAGTAAACAGCTTTGCAGATTTCTATGTGTTTACTTCTGTAGTAACCCTCAGCCTTGCCTGGTTTATGCAGGATCACAAAGTATATTGCACTACTAGATTAAAAGAATAAATCGGTCAGGAATTCACGCACGTTTTGTGAATTTGTTACTCAAGATAAAATGAATGTAGTCTCCATTGCAGCCGTTTTTAGTGTCGTGACGCAACTGGGAGGGAGCGTTGCGTGACGACGCTAAAAACGGCTGCGAGGGAGACTAAGTGGAACGTTAATGTGTTCTGCAAACTGTGCAGGAATGTAAGGTATGTAAGCAGGAGATGATAAATTATGTAATAATAGCTTTGTGTGAAATTTTTTTTCAAAAATAAACGATAATCTAGCCTTCACTGAGGCCACTGTGTTTACCCAACCTCATTGCCAAGGTACTCTTTTAGGAAAGAAACAAGGGAACGAACGAACTTTGGTGAGCAAGGTATAGGCTGAGCTCACCCTGGTAACCAGTGGTAGTGCAGGGAACTGGCAACCCGTAACTAATACTAAGGGCGGGAAAAATACAAAGCACAACCCATTGCAGCCTTCACTAAAATCGCGGTTCCAAGGCATCCCTTGTAAATTGATAGGTTAAGTATTTTCCTGTCCCATTCCCCAATAACTACCAATAGATATGAAGAAGACCTTAGGAACAATACTGCCAGTGACTTAACGCAGTTAAAGGCTAGCGCAACCCTTGATCTGGTCTTTGCTGGGACTTTGAGACGCCTATGTTGTAGGATAAGAAAGCAGAATTCATGTGCTTTGATCGACTATCCGAAGAATGAACATTGTGCGCAGTTTTCAATTGCTAAAGGCTACGTTCACGAGGCACCGGACGAATTTTCGATCGGTTGAAAATTCGTGCGTTTAGGTGTTTCGTTCATATGGAACCACCTTAACCGTACAAAAATTTAGACGCTTAGCCGTTCAAAGTTCGGAGTGAAGAGAGCGAAAATATTGAAGAGCCCCGTGTGAACGAAGTTTGCGGTCAAATTTTTCAGCCGGTCGAAAATTCGTCCGGCGCCGACATTGAAAGTAACCTAAGAATTCAAGAGTGATAAAGAAACACACACTGACGCCACACAAAGAAAACATTCTATCATCTCTGTCGTCTTGCAAATTTGCCCTACATTCGAATAAATCTCATTCAGGTTTGTATAAAACTTTGTATGAACCCAGATAGTTTTGTTTTGTCCTATCGAGTGACAAATTTGTACCAAAAATGTTCAGTTTAAAATTTCCAGGCTTTGGCAGGTCACAACTCATCGTGGTCTTGTTGTCAGCAATCTGTGACGGAAGAGAATAACCAATCTGCTTGTTGTGCGAATCAAATAGGAAAGACTGGACAGAAATGTTACTGGGGTGTGAAAGTGTTACGGTCACGTGACTCTCATGGGACAAAATGTTCTCGAAGTGATCTACCAGTTCCAGTCCCCACGCTTTGAACTCATCCTTGAGGTAAGGGAAGCCTGGGTTCAAGCTAGCTGCTTGATCTGCCTTGATGACTAACGAACTCAGGTATTCGCTATCTTTGCTGTCGGGTTTTCTACCAAAAATGTTGAGGTGAAATTCGCCGGCTTCTGGCGCGTGTATCAGAACTGTACTGACGCCGTCTGAGGTCGTAGTAAAGCACAAACCGTTGTCTAGATATTGACTTCCTTTCATCAAGTTACCACTGAGGAAAATTTTATCCGGGGTCTTTATTTTGACAGAGGCGCGTCCATCAGGGACATGGATGTTCTCTCTAGGCTCAATAAGCTCCAAACCCCAAGCGTCAAAGCGATCGGATAGTTGAGGAAAGCCTGGAACTGGTCCTACGCCAGCGAGTGCAGTGATATAGTAGCCACAAACATACGTGTTAGAACGTCCCTCCTCAATGTGCTTTGCGAATATGTTCAAAGTGTATTCGCCGGGAACCGGGCAGTGAACTTTAACCTCATAACCTTTGTTCGTCTTTTCTGTCCAACAAAACGTAAAGCCGTTAAACTCTTTCTTAAGTTTCTTGTCTTTTCCTTCAAGTTCTAAATGGCCACTGACGCCTGAAATCTGCGAGTTGTAATTCTCTATAGCGATGCACGCTTTTCCATCTTCCGAGACGACGTTCTCGAACGGATGATCAAGGTAGAATCCCATTTCATAGAATTCGTTTCCTAGCCGAGGAAATCCCCCTCGACGTTTTTCCACGCCTTTACCGGCGTTGATAAGATATTCTATCCCATGTTGCCAGGTACTATTTGAATCCGCGTCCCTTACGTACAGACACAACTTGAATTTGCCGGGGGTGGGAAACTGCGCTCTTAGTTTAACTTTGTTCACCCCACAAGGAATTACCTGCGTCCACTTTCGTCCTTCGAGCTCTTTCCCCGAGGAATCTTTTAGACCGCCTCGCAGTATTTTCAAAGAAGGCGAGTAAAACATCATGTCTATGTTATCCGCATCCTCAATGGTGTAAATGCTTTCTTTGTGGCTTAACAGCTCGACTCCAACCTCGTGAATCCTTCCAGAAGGCACGACTAACTTTTCGAATTCCTCTTTGCTGATTGGCTGGTCCAGGAACTGCCATTGTTCATCCGCTGGATAATGACTACAGAGAGCGTATTCTGGATCCATTAGGAACATAGCAACGTTGGGACTCCGATGAAATATCAAATCATTCCCCAAGTAACCAGCCCCCCATGTGGGCTCGCAGATGAACCATTCACGATTGACTTGAATTGCGTTCCACGCATGATTTGTGTTTTTAAACTGCTGACCGGGCTCAAAACCATAGCCTTTGGCATAACCTTCAATGATATGAGCCTGTAGTCCCGCTGCTTTAGCAAGACCTTCAAAGAGGTTTGCATAACCTGCACATACGCAAGTTCTATGCTTCAAGACGCTGCTCGCATCACACTTTTTCTTCTCAGTTCTACCAAAGAACCCTTCGACGTCATAAGCGACATTAAAGCTCAACCAGCGAAAAATCGCATACGCCTTGTGTCTTTCTCCTGACCACGGATGACTCAAATACTGGCTAAGCCTCTCAACGCTTTCCGTCTCCACCTCTGGTGTCGACAGCACGTGCGCGTCGATCTTCTTTTCTACTCCTGTACGTTGTTGAAATTTCTTAAGCCGAATTCTGGCGAGAAACCGGCGCATGCACGTTTGAATAAAAGTAATCGTCTGAGGCGAAACACTCGATGTCTCAGTGATAGCGTTAATGTCTGTGTGATGAAAAACTGATGAGGGACGAACAAACAAGCCATGCCTTGGCTTACACACAAAACGCTGAACACCTTGGAAGTAGCCATCATGCCCCTGAGGGTGACTTCGGTCGAGCTCAATTCCGATCCATTCACCGTCGCCTAGATCGCTCAATTCACCAACAAACTTAATTGTTCCCACGTATCCCGACACATGAACTCGATCTCCGACGGAAAACCCATGTTCCTGATGATGGCCGCTAGTTTCTGTTAAAGGCTGCTCCGCGAGAACGTCTGTTACCGGCCTGTCATTGTTGTTGTCAAGCGAGTTCGGTTTAGCACTAACATTTTCATTCGTTTCTGTCCCTCGAATGCTCGGCTTATCATGACCTTCGTTTGAGGTAATAACTGCTGTCTCGACAGATCTCGATGTTCCACAACCCATTATTACCGGATAAAATCGCAAATATTTGATTTTCTTGTCCCTACCTGACAAATTTGTTTCTTCCTGCCGGCTCACAGCCGTGATTTGATTTTAAATGAACGCCGCAAGATCATAAATTTACGCTGTACAAATGGACCGTTGCTAATGACAACAAACGATTTACGATGCACGAGAAAAGAATGGATCCATAAACCTTATTATCAATGGCTTAACAATTTTACCTCATGGTAATTAAAAAAGATAAAAATAAAATCTTTTTAAATTGCCTAAAGAAAGATATTTTTCTCTGAAATACGCGCGGGTTTTCTTATCCTTCTTACACCTAAAAATTTCTACAACAAAGTAATTTCTCTCGCCACAATAGTAGCGCGTTGCCCAGCCGGTGTTTTCATTTAAAATATTATTAACAACGTTCGAGCCTTCTGTTAGAAGGTTTGGCAAGCCACCGCTAAACCTTTCGACAGTGTATAACATCTTTTAAATTTAATACTTTGAAAACAATCGATTTTATAGTGGCTCTTAAAACGAGAAATCCATTTTTTCTTGAATAGGTCTTCCGTTGATGGTGTACCACATGCAATAGAAAAGAAAACTCTTTCATTTTAATGACGCCACACTTAAATCTTTCATTCTAATTCACGCGTCAACGATTCTTTGGAGGTGATGTTGTTTTACACATGTAATTTACATTAGAATAGTAAACAGATAGGTAATCACCGTGACAACAATATAGACATATTAACTCGGGCATGAAACAAAGGAAAGATGCTTGTTCTAGTCGTACTTCATACCAATGGCGTCATCGACCATCGGCTATGGAATATCTATTGCTTTTGTAGTTATTCCTAATACCTGGTTCTTAATTGCGAGTAAACATTCGATTGCCTGGCATCTTATTCAGGGTATAGGGGTAGGGGAGATTGTTGTTTGGCAATGTGGGTGAATATGTGGACTGGGACATGCCGATTCAATTTTTAAATTACATTTTCTTGTTACTAACAAACTTTTGAAACAGACTTCAGCAAAGAACATTTGAACAACGGATTTATTATTTACAACAATGTAACAAAAAAGGAAGGCAAGTTTTTAAGCACCTGTACAAGTTCGACTCGAAAGAGAGGTGTAGTAATTGTCATGTACTGCAAAACTGTGGTCATGTTCACTTTACAGAGCGTTTTCACTCACGTGGCAAGCCTCTATGCAAATTGATTGGAACAAAAGAAATCGTTTGCATAAGAAACACAGGATTGTCTTGGTACAACAACATCACTGACCAACATGGCCGCGGTTTCATTGTTTTGGAACACCAATATGGCCGCCGTGACGTCATGTGAAAACGCTCTATACCGACACTAAAAGTTATCTGGCACAGTATGAACACCTATGCGGTCTATGCGATATGTGACATTCTACTTCAGAGATAAGCGCGGCATACCTTCGCTCCGTTACAGAAATCGCGCTGAAATCACCGTTCTTATGTGTAAACAAAAGGCCTGCGCGGTACGGGTTTCGTGCCGGCGCCAAAGCGATCCGGTGTAGTGTGAAAATAGCCTGAATAAATAAGATGATTTCAAAGCCTATATATCAAACATGAAATGCTGCACTCTGTTTACAAACAAACTCATGCCGTGGAGTAGTTAGCAAAAATGCCAAGGACGTTGGAGAAAAGGCCTTGGTGAAACAACTTCAATATCTTTGTCATAGAACGTCGAGCTCCTTCGCGGTAAAAACTGTCATTTTAAGAGATTTAATAGAACAAAAACTTGTCGAACGATGACACATAAGGGAAAAAGCTGAGAGATGAATCTTCGAAGAAATGTGCGAAATTGCAAGGACAATTTTTAAGTCAACGGTAATATGTTCTTTTGGCATCTTTTATAAAAAAAACCCCGCAGTTAAATAATATGAACAAACAACGTGTTTTGAGTATTTTCGATGTTTGCTGATGCCAGTTAGATCATCACACTTATAAGGCTGACTTAAAATCTGCTGAAAAGTGCTTTTTCATCAAGAATAACAGGTTCTCTTTTAGCCTGTGTATTAAAAAGAGCAAGTTTTGTTTGGGGTAGTTTCCATCATCGCGTAAAACTTGCTCGCAGGCTACCACCTCGCTGCAACATAACATACAGCGACGAAAGTTTCCTTCGTAACGAATTCAAGACTAACTTGTTAGGAGTTAAAGTTACTCTGTAAGCTTATATTAAATTACTATGTCATTGTCTTCATCTGTTCGATTTTTTCGTGGTAAAGGTTGTGAAATTCTTTGGCCAAGTAGTAAAATGGTGCCTCGACATTCTCCTGGTCTTTCTGGGGAGAAAAATGGAATTTAATAATAAAAACCCCAGAAAAAAGCCAAAAAGGCGAAGTTAGCCCACTTGGAAGAGCACTCGCTAGTCATTAGAGGTCAATGTTGCAGACTGTACTACAGTTGGTTCAATCTTCGTATGGCTTTGGTGACCATTACGGTAACGTTACATCTTAGTAGGAGACATACAAAGACAGTTCAAACAAGTCATGGACGCTTAAAAGTCTGTGTCATAACAAAGGCAGGAGAGTTAACTCAATTCCCGGTAGTGGAATATCACAAGACCCCCAAAACACATTGGAGTGAAACAAAACCTTAAGATAATGGTAAAGTTTTGTTTAAAGATACTCCTCTTCGTCTAAAATATAAGTGCCTGTCTTTGGTTTTCCTGACCAAGATGAAAGTGGGTTGCAATTCGAAAAAATTCTGCCGACGTTTCGCAAGTTCTACTTGCGTTGTCGAAAAATTACAAAAACACTGATCACGTTTTCTTAGTGTTTTCCCTTTACGAAGATCGATTGAAATTTCTCTCTTTTCACTTTCATTTGAAACTTCAATGACTGCGGCACTATCCTTGCTCCCATAAGCAGGGTTCGTATTTTTAGATCCAAAATTCAAGACTTTTTCCAGACTTTTTTCCAAAACAACAATTTCTTTTTCCAGACTCAAGGTTATCAAATAGGTGATCAAAAGAGGCCTTATAGGAAAACACGGGAACAAAGCTTCTTTCGTGGTGCGCGGCAAACATACGGACGAGATTGAATACGATTTGACCGAAACGAAAAAATTTCACTTATAAAAAAAGCACTTGTTGTAGCTTTAAATTAGAAAAAAACTTCAGACTATTTACCATTTTTTCCAGGTCTGGAAAATTGCTGGGCAAATTTCAAGACTTTTTCAAGAATTCAAGACTCTGTACGAACCCTGCATAAAATAGACGGGCGAAATTTATACTTACTGCAGAACATTCAAAGTATTCCAGTCCTTTAGAGCTGGCTTGGTCACGCCCTTGTTTTGTAGATATTGCTCTTCTTTGCTTGAGGTCTGTCTTTATGGCCACCAAAGCCCCTTCAATAAAAATTAAAAGACGTTTGTAATAAAATAATCACCATTATATGATGAAATGCCTTCCTAATTGCTTCAACCAATCAGAAGCACTAGCCTGACCTGGGTAGTGTCGCAGGGGAGGGGGGGGAGTGGTGGCGTCACGAAATGTCGGCTAACTTTCACATGGTGCTGTTCTTAGCCAACATTTTTAAATAATAAATAAAATATCAGAATTTTCTTGAATATTTCCTGTTACTGGCACTTCCATGAGTGAGAAAAGTTGTAGACAGAGAAACAGGATTAATTTTATTTGCGATCTTACCAGGTAATGATTGATTTGGCCTCTTTGCTCGGCATCTCTCAAACCACTTGTTACAGGCATTGAACGATTGCTCATTTGTAACATCGTAAGCTACAAGGAACATGTTTGGCTGTGTCCACTGTAAACCACAACAGTATTGTAAATTACTTTCATCTTATACATGATAACAAAATAGAAAGTTAGGTCGACCAAAAGTTATATCACCAGGCTGTTGTTCAAGGGGGTTGATATCGCTATCCACAGGGTGCAAAGAAAATCATTTTTACAGCTTGCCATTCGGGAAAGCTGAAGCTAGCATTTACTAGCCCGGACGTCATTTCAACTAGCCCCAAAAACGTTTTGACTAGCAGAATTGATTTCACAGTTCTTCTGTTATTTGAATTCCTCAACAGACATCACTTGCCCGTCAGGCAAGTTAAAAACAGAATTCGCTGGCCCGATAGCAAAATCCACTGGCCCCAGGCTACCGGGCACTACTTTCTTTGCATGCTGATTATCAACCAAATAAATCACTATATTTCAGTGGATAAGTATTGGGGAAACCAATAATATTGTCATATTCCACTGGATAAAAATTTATCCAGTGGATAGCCCTATTCGAATAATGGGAACCAGATCTTTGACAGTCTATTATGGCAGCACTTATAACAAGTTTTTGTCTTTTACAGCAAGGATCCCAAAAGTGTCTGAACAACTCTAAAAGCCGATGCCAGGAAGGTGTTAAAATAACTCGAACTAGAAGAAGACTTCGCGTCTTTTTATACATTCAATGCACAAAAAATATATTTCAAGACCTTTAATTTTTATTCTTTTACAGTTTTTGTGCGTCGAGATACATAGGTGTAAAAAGATGCGATGTCTTTTTCTAGTTCGAGTTAGCCCCAAAGTGTGTCCTCCTTTACAGTCCAGCCAGGTCTAGTCTGTTTAGTGTCGTCACACAACACTCCTCCCGAGGAGGAGTGTTGCGTGATGACACTAAAAACGAAACAGCTGTGTAGATGCCATTAATGAATTTATCATCCGAAAGTTGAACCGCGGGTAGTTGTAGATTTCAGGTTCATCTCTGCATTCTTGCATGCTTAATGAGCAGTGAATTCACAAGCGAGGCAGTTACGGAATTTCTACCAGCTCAATCTCCCTAAATTGATGTAAATGTCTTCAAAGTAATTTTGTTCATTCAAAAATTTTCAATCTGACTAAATACAGAGAAGTTCTCGTAAAATATTCACTGCTCATTACGCATGCAAGAATGCTGATGTCAAGTTGACTCCAATTATTATGGGAACACTAATCGATTCATTTTTCAAATAATCAATTCATTAATAGAATCTTGGGAGGTATGCTTGACCTGCCTTGACTGTAATTAACACACATTATTTCCTGCATACATTAAGCAAAGTACCATTCAAATCTGGCTATTTTTAATTATTGATGTAACATCAGGTGAAAATCAGCAAAAGGCAATTTTTAGTTTTTTGGATTAAGCAAAGTATCAAGCTTGTTGAGAAAAATCCACTTTTCAGCATAAAACATTCAAATCTGACTATTCAACCCCAGTATCCACATAAAAATTCTCCGAACTGATCTCCATACATTTCCTTATAGAATTGGTTGAGAGAATTTGTTCAAAGACCAAAGTATTTTCTCTTGAGTGATCATTTTATTGATTCTCATAACTTATCTCTTTAGAGTGTATGGATAATAATTTATTGTAAGGAGAAAATTGATCTTGGATGCTATTGGGACTTAAAGGGTTAATGTAAAATCAGGTGAGGTGAAGAAATCAACAAAAGGCGATGTTAAGGTTTTTTGATTAACCAATCAGAAGTCGAGGATAGCTGTTTCCAGCTGGTTTCTGATTGGATTAAATCTGCACGAAGGAATGTGTCACGAATAAATCAAAAGCGGTCACACTTTTGGGCTCCTTCCTGTAATACTGGTTTATAAGGTTCATAAAAAATGCATACAATTAATTCCAGATGTTTTTCTTATGTTTAGAAATTTCTATTACAACTTGTGAGGAGAATTTCTTTAAGAATCATGACTTTTTATATACATGTACAACTGTACACAAACACCAAATTGCTTTTTCCCATGACCTTTATGTTCAGTCCCAGCAAACACAGGGTGCACTTTCAAGCATTCATTCCTATTGAAAATTGCATTTTGTATACAGCATTTAATGCTTCTTTCGCCAAATTTAAACCGATTCAGTTAAGAAAATTCAGTTTGAATTTTTGCACCAAATATGCATGCGTGTGTGCTTTTTTCCTCCATATTTTTCATGCCCATTTTATAGGTTTTTTTTGTATTTTATTCATTGCCGTTTTCATTTATTTTCTCTGCTCTTTCACAGAAATGAAGGTCAAAACTGTTTGTGCTAGAGCTCAGGCAGCGTTTTTACAGTCATCTGCTGACCATTCAGTCACAGAAGTTGCCAAATCATTGAAGAAGGCCCAACAAAGGGTTAAAGATAAAGGAGGCCATTGTGGTAATTAATATTTTAGCTGGCTATTCAATGTAAAATGAACAAGGAATAACATACTTAATATCATAGGTGACGAATTACTCCTTAATTTTGGCGCGAAATTTCAGCGTTAATTGTAATTTCACATGTGAAATTACAAAATTGCCATGGCAACCTGCCATACGTCTCCGTTTCAAGATGGCGACGAAGTTTTAAAATGTCATGAATGAAGATGTCAGGGCATAAAAAGACGCTTTAGAAAACCTGAACACACGAAAGAGCACATCAAGAAGGATTCTAAGAGGTATATTGTCGAAAATTCCAAAAACTTAAGCCAAATTTCAGCTCTGAACGTTTGAGAGAGTGGAGTTCACGATCGATCAATACGATCCATGATAAACAATTAAGTCAAAAATCCTCGATTGCTAACATAATTCGTCACCCATGATATTAATAGGTAATCAAATGGTATACTCGTGAAATTAGGGAATAATTTCACTTGCTTTTTGTCCAAATCCTAATAATTTCCCTCGCCTAAAGGCTCGGGAAATTATAAAGATTTGGACAAAACGCGCGTGAAATTATTCCCTAATTTCACTCGTCGCCATTTGATTACACATACTAATTTCACAAAAGTTAGTTTTAGCAATCAGTGAAATTTAAGCAAGCGAAAAAATCAGAATAAACTTTTGAAACACTCTGTATAATGCGATAATGGATATTGATTTTATTGTTTCAGGTTTAAAAAGTGGCACTTACATGTTGTTGCACAATGTCTGCAAACATTTCCTTTCCTGCTGAATCATAAATGTACAGTTCCTGGAAATACAGACAAGATTTTAAAATAATTTTGGACCAAAGCAACCTCTCTATTTTCTAATGTAAACTGGAATTAACCAATCTGCAATCAAGCCAGACTTGAGCAGGTTTCCTCACCAAAAGGAATTTTATTCACCAGGTGTAGAGTATTAAACGGGATGTTTTGTTTGTTTAAGTTAACTGGAAGTATACGTATTAGACTTCCCAAAATGCTATGCTTGCTGGGTTGCTGTTACATCAAAAGTATATAATAGTAGACTGCTAGCAGTGTGCCTTTTCTCAGAGATCTGACAAGTTCTTTATAGAGACTGAGCACATTGGGATGACAAGAAAAGACTTTTTTCTTTCTCCTTGGGCTTATGCCCTCTTTTCTCATGGCTTGCACATGTTGCCATGGTAACTTTGAAGAAAATAAGAGACTGCTTGCAGTCTAAGTTGATAGAGATGATGAAAACTTACAACACTGTCCAAGGTCTCAGGGATATTGACTGACTTCACACAAACTTCAACTCCAGTTGTCTAAAATAATACAAGAGCAGCTATTCATTAGTAAAATCATATGCCTGTGTAAAGCAAAGAATGCAATGCAGGACAATTCTGATTGCAACTTTATTATTTCATGCAATCATGTGACTTAGGTAAGCCAATCATGTGAGATTATTTTCAATTTACTTTTCTTGTAAGTTGTTGAAGCATTATGACTTTGCACTACAGTAAACTCTTGAAATTCTAGCTGCCTTTTGTGCCAGCAACACTCATGATTAAGTCAATTACAATCTTTGAATAAAACTTTAGTCTGTACATAAGCTGGTTTCTATATAACCATTTATCATCCTAGTTGGGGCAATCATACAAGATAATACAGGGTGATTACATGGAGACCAGCCTAATGTATAGATTTCAAATTTATGCTGGAGACCATGATCGCCTTAACCGTCAGGATTTAAAGTAACTGTAGAATACCTGGCCCCTCAAAGGATGGACACAAAAACCATGGCTACTTGGGTACCTTGCTATGTGGCATTAAATGCTGCGGTGGACTTAAACAAAGAGGGACATATTTGGTGGCTACGTGGCTTTGTGGCTAAGCGGCTAATGTAGCTATGTAGCTTCATGGCCTCTTAGCTCTGTGACTATGTGGCTTTGTGGCTAAGCTGCTGAATGGCTTCATGGCTAAGTGGTATGTAGCACATATCCACTGTTTTGAAGGTATAACCTTTTTTGAGTGGCCAGGTATGTAGTTGTAGTAGTTGTAGTAGTTGCTGTAGTTAATACATTGAATCCTGACAATCAGGGCGATTGCAGTCTCCAGCATAAAACTGAAGTCTGTAAATAGGCTAGTCTCCATGTAATCCCCTGGGTACCAACTCTCACCGAACTATTTCCAAACACTCAAGTGGATGCCAGCTCCTGAATGGGCACAAAAAATGCTTTGTATTATTGTGCCCAATCGGCGAACAACCTCTTCTAAGTTCTTTTCGCGAGTTCGTACACGACGGCTATTGCCTCGCTACACTTGCCCGGTTCGTTTCTCAAGCTTGTGCGTGCAAGGGAAACTTTTATTTTCTACTTTCCTAACCAGAAACGAAGGAACAACCGATGAGTCGAAAAAACGTTTGGGATGCTATCAGCAGGAGCAATTCAATTTGGCCCAAGAATATTCTGTTTTTGACGGATCACAATGTATCGTAAATAATAGGAAGTTTAAGATGCGGGGGCGACAAAAAAGTCAAATAAGCAATAGCTTGACAAGTCAAAACAACAACTTTGCACGTGCATCACACTTTTTTGTACATTTCTTTGCCGTCAACTGCACGACTACCCGTGAAAATGCCTAATTTCACGTTTTGTGAAGGACGTAAATAAGCAGTGACAAAATTCATTCTCTTCATGAACTTGGATATGTTTGATAGAAATTCAGTTCCAGGAGAGTTCGCTTGCATTTGGCAAAGTAAGCGAGTTGGAATAATCACGATAGATGCTTAAAAAGTGTGAATTTACTTTTCCATGCAACGTTTTCGTGGCCGTCAGGTGTTGGTATCTTTTAAAAACTCCCTAACATTTACGCAAGACGTGACCGATGCAAGCGTGAATACCTGTTGTAAGCTCAAGCTTGTATTTTTGGAAAAGCGTCTTTAGTTTTCGGGCAGACAGTATTTTGAAATCAGATGGGGATTTTATATCAAACTGAAAGTTTCCTGAATGCGTGCATTTCTTTGGTGCATGAGCCAGACAAACCGTGATCGAGACATTTTTTAATAGCCGTCATGTACGAACTCACGAAAAGAACTCGGCAGGAACTGTTCGCCGATTGGGCACAATAATACAAAGCATTTTTTTTGCCCAATCAGGAGCCGGCAACTGCTTGAGTTTTTGGAAATAGTTCGGTGAGAGTCGGTACCCAGGGGCTCTTTCGCCCGTACTTGAAAACTCTCGTCCCGCCTTTTCTACCGACCCGACTGACTGCCCCTGAGTCTCCGAGGATGCATGTAATCACACCCTATTACCTGTATGATTCCTCTATTCTGTAATTGAAATAACTGCCAACTAAAGCATTAACAGTGGAAATATATTACACTGTCTCCTTTGACCCTAACTACTTTAGATACATGAACCTTTTGCAGAATAAATTAAGTTTAAGAACGTACCATAGTGTAGTTTTTAGGAAAATGCGTTCCATCACTATGGAAGGCTTGTGTTAATGCACTCTTTCCCACACCAGGGTCACCTACGGGACAAAATTAACGGGCTTTTTACAACGTACAATGAGCTTTAATGAAATATATCTTAAGCCAAAAACAAACAGAACTTATTCCGCTCCGAAAAAGCGTCATTACAACCCCTGTGTGATTAACTTTACAGCTTTAACAGCGACGAGTATCAAACCTAAATTCAGTATAAATAATGAAGGATTTCTCGAAATGAGGAACATTTTACAACTATATTTCTTACCAGCAAGAATTACTTGAGCGCGAAGAACAACCATGTTTATTTTTTGTGAGCCAGCTGTATGTTTGGTTAGCGTTCAGCTGGTTGCCACGACGACGACGTTCTCTGTCGCCAACGAGAGCTGGAAGTCATGTCGATTTGTCGCGAATTTGTGTCGTTTTAAAATCATTTATGAACCAATTCTTACTTTAAAGAAGTCTCCGTCAATGGCAAGCATTTATTTGCCTCCGATTGCCCGCAAAAAGAAGGTAGACGGCTGCCCGCGGTAGGTTTTGACTCTTAAATATTTAATTTATGTATGGCTTCGCAAGACAAACAAAAATGTTTGTGGTCAGATAGACAGTTATTCATCTCCAATTAAAGTGTGTTTCAAGTCAAATATATAGGCTACCACAGGATCGTACTGAAAACGCACTGAAAACTGTACAACAAATCAGAACAAATGTGTCACAGAAGGCTGAAATTCACTGACCAATGAATCTGTTTAAGGTCTCAGAGTTAAAACAGGTTAAAATCCTCTCTGTGCGTCGGATGAAGATTCGATGAGGTTCTTGGTTGAACTTGTTCTCTGGATATACGGAAAGATACAAAGTAGCAGTGCAGTGACTCAAGTAGCCGCTTCGCCGGCCAAAAAAGACTCGCTCCACTCGCCAAGAGTTCAACTTATAGCACGTCTATGACTCAAGTGACTTATCAGAGAACTTGATAATCCATTTAAATGTATCCCCTGATCATAAAATTCCATTTCATATTTTCAGGTATGACACCTTCAGAGTTTTTGCCGATCTCCAAGGTGACAGTCCATTGTCAAGTAAAACAAGTTATGATTCACAGTATATAGGACACATATTTAAACCAGCTCAGCAAGGTGCAATGTCAGGACGACAGAACAAACCCCAACCTACTAATGTCACATTTCTACGTCAGAATCCACGATTTATTTGTGAGCCAATCTGCCATATAAAAACATCTATGAAACCTCCAGTTATTTATCCATCCTGGTGGCCTGATGAAGTGCCAGAGCAACAAACTAAGATACCTGAACGCAGCTCTGATTCAACGTCACGCACAGATTACCCTCCCCCACCTATTCCTCATGATCGAATCACACGATACAGCAGTAATCTAGCTATGCAAGTAACACCAGCTGGGATTTTTCAGCAGGGACCTCACAAGTCAGATGTGTATACACCAAAGATAGTGGAGAAGATCTCTTACGAACATCAGTTTAATTCAAGGTTGGACCCCAGTCACCCTGTAAGAGGTCGCCGACATGGGAGCTTTATCTGGAAAGTGATCTCTGATGTTGGACGACCAGGCAGAAAAAACAGCAAACCTGTTGAATATGCATATATTAAGGTTGACCCTGGTGAAAGTACAGTAACATCTGAAGTTAACTCTGCTCAAAATGCTGATCAGCAAAGACAAACAAAGGACTTATTATTTGAACCTGAGGAAACACAGTCAACTTCAAATGAGGGTTGATCTCCTGACAAATGTATAATGTAACGTGCTATTGTCAAAGTATAAAATACATTTGGCAATTATAAATAATATTTTTATAAACTTGCACAGTTGATGGTTGTGGCTGCATTTATATCGTGCACCTGGACCATTTTGAATCCTAAATGAAAGCATTGAGGTGTGTTTTTACCACGAACACTTAAACTATTTTACCATATTATTTTCAAGCAATTGAGGAGGGATTTTATTTTTTATATTAAATTTTACCTTTTACTGTAATATAAAATTGAGGTGAAAACAGAGTAGGGTTGTAAGGGCTGTAAGGCCTGTAAGGGCTGTAAGGGTTGTAAGGGTGTGAGGGTGTAAGGGCTGTAAGGGCTGTATGGGCTATATGCTAAACTTTCAACTGCGGCCTATCAAAATTGCTTAAAGGAGCCATTGGTAAGTAGGAAAATTTGTGTTTTTTGTTGGCCAGATAATAGGTGCCTTATGGGCAACGTAAGCGATTTGCATTTTTGTAAGAAAGCAAGTGCGGAAAAAAAATAACCATTTAAGGCCAGAAATCATGTTTTTTGCTCTTGCAAATGAATTGCAACATGGATGTTGTGCATTTCGCGCAAAATGCTTTGTCCACTCTTGTTGGCTAATAAACCACCTGGTGGGATCAATGTGATGTGGACCATATTATGCCAAAAAATATGCTGTTACCATGACAACAGCCATAAGCCTTCAAGAGGTCATAGGATCCGTACGCCATTTTCATCATTGTTGCCTTTATAAAAAGATTTACCGTAAGCGTCTTATTATACCTCGCATTATAAACCAAAACTGTTGTAAGGGTGTAAGGGTGTAAGGGCCCTTACACGAGCCCTTACACTGAAAACGTATCAGTAATTCGTGACTGGTGTCGGAAGGCTTTGAAGAACGAGATGCTTTTATTTTCTAATGATAAGGAAATAAGTGACCCTGTATTCTGTAGTTAATTAAGCCAGTGGAGGAGTCTATCCCCTATTTAAAACAGGGAGAATGATAAACAGAATGAAAAAACCTTAAAGCCATTTCAACAGTAAACACTTGAACTAAAGAAGATGGTAAGGATGGTGTGGTCTGGTTATACATTTACACTGTAGATTTCAGTACTTGGCTTCCCCTTCCCAATACATTAGTTGTCTTGTCTGATAAATAAGTGCGAAATAAATGCATTAAAAATAGACAAATTTAAAACCCTTTAAATCCTAAGATCAAAATTTTAATTCTCATTTGTTGCCCCTATTCATTTCCTACAGAGGTAGTGGGAAGGAGTTGATAAAATATCAAGCAAATTGTGTGATTATGTCCATAATTCTCATGAACACTCTGTTTTACAAAGCATTGATATTACAAGGAGAAATTTGATGCTGATCACTCTTAAGGCTTAAAGGGTTGAAAGAATAATGTGAATTATAATATAATTAATATGTATAAAATTAGGAAATAGAATTGTAGGTTGCAGAATTCTGCAGGTGTGATTGAGGTGAGAGGGTCTGTCAATCAATTTGCTCCCAGAATTACCCAGAACTGTGTGTAAATAAACTTGGTGCTCCAAGGGAACCAGTTTTAATTTAATAACATTTCTTCTGTGGTAGAAATAGAAAGCCGGGCATCCTTTTGGTAGTGAACAAGGTTCTGTGGCAGTGATCAGAGTGCTAAGAGGACTTCGGGAGGAAGTTGCCACTATTGTAGAGGTAGGTGTTTTAGGAATACAATGTTTTTCCTGCTATTATTGTGATACAAAATGCCACAGCAGTGCAACAAACTCAACCATACATTGAAACCTAAATGCTTGGGAACCCCAGATACAAGTGGAAATCAGACAAAATGGAGATGCAATTTAGCTTTTATTATGAGGGCATCTCTTGGGGGCCATTCCTTTACAGTCACCAGATTTCACTGAATCTCACAGAATAATAATGGCTACTTAAATACAGCTTCAAAATTTCTTGATTGGGAAATACTGAAATACTCTTCTTGTATCAGGACAAGCACACTTTAATTACCTCCTCAATGATGTGTGAATGTATTAGACATAATTATGCCATCATTCTTTTTCCAAAAAACATAAAAGTAAGTATAATTTCAACAAACTATAATATATTATTTATACAGTATACCATTCATGCATATGTCATTAAAGATGTGAATATTGTTCATCGTGGTGTAAGATAGGAATGAACGTTTATTCGTTTGTCTCACGAATGTTTTTTCGTTTGTCGACGGCTTTTTACAACATCTTAACAACCAACAGCCCACTATTCGTTTTACCATGAAAACCGAGAAAGATAACAGCATTCCCTTTCTCGATACATCAGTTATAAGGGACTCAAGTGGCCTTCTTACTACTAGTGTGTACAGAAAGCCCACACACACTGATCAATACTTAGCCTATGACTCACACCATCCTCAGTCAGTGAAGCATGGTATTGTTAAGTGTCTGTATAACCGAGCAAAACACCTCATAACAAAACCATCAGTTGTCTCTGAAGAAAAGAAACATTTATCGTCGGTACTTGTTTCTAACGGTTATCTTTCTTCGTTCATACGAAAACTTGCTAAAACCACAAGACCAACAGCTAACAACGAACCCACGCAGGAATTTAAATCTACTGTGGTTTTACCCTATATTAAAGGTGTATCAGAGGTTCTTCGCCACTGCCTACAACAGCAAGGCGTTCGCACCGTCTTTAAATCTGACACAACTCTTCGGTCTTACTTAGTACGACTGAAAGACGCCCTAGAACCAGGCAAACAAGGTGTTGTATACAGAATTCCATGTGAATGCGGCAAAGTATATATAGGGGAAACAGGGAGAGCAATGCAAGACAGGATAAAAGAACATGACAGAGATATACGGCTTGCTCAAACACAAACCTCCGCAGTTTCGGAGCACGCAAACTAAACGGGGCATTAATATATTTCCTTTATGGAATCAAGTCAAGTTTATCGATCGTGACCCTCACCGACACACACGTAGGGTCAAAGAGGCTATCCAAATAAGACTTCATTCTAATAACATCAACAGAGACAGCGGAATTGAAATTCCTGATGCATGGATGCCTACGATCAGAAAGCATAACAGCCGTTCAACCACAAAGCGGACCCCTGAGGGAACATCATCTGTTAGTCGGAATAATAATGAGGATCGAAATGCACCAATCACATCGAACCAACGTTCATCAATAGCGACATGTAAACAATCGACCTCATCGCCTGATGAAGACTAGCAGTATTGCAGTCGAAACGTCGCGATCAATATCTCCAAGCGATTCTATCATGAGACAAACGAATAAACGTTCATTCCCATTCATGCATACCTGAAAACTGGAAAGAAGCAATTAAACCAACATTTTTTTTGGACAATAGTATTGTTATGACCATACTGACTTTTTATGTGTAGGTACTGTTTGTTATGTTTTAATTATTGTTATTATCATTTCTAAAATTACAACATTTGTTTTTATTGCAGAGGGATGCAATGTTGACAGGAAAATTCAGGATTTTGTTGTGACAAAGGGAGGGGTTATATGCCAGCTTCCTCAGAAGAAGATTGAAGCAGTGATAGCATTGGTTGGGTGTTTTTATGTATTTAATGTATCATGCACCCAATGCAAAGCCATCTAGACTTTTCTAGATCAGGCATTGCTTGAAAGTGGACTGGGGTAGACACTTGTCAATGTTTCCTCCCTTTTTAAATGACTTGGCAAATGCCTCAGTTCTTGCTGAATGTAAATCCAGAACAACCTCATGAGGTGTAGCCAAATTGTCAAAATTTTTTTCATGGAAGTTTTCTTTCACCCTTATAGGCCAAGATTTGGCAAGATTTTTTTAACATAATATCCGTGGAGTAAAATATAGTTTAAAACATTTGCCAAGTCATAAGGGCTGGCTTACTAGTAGGATACAGAGTCGGAACTGTAATCAAAAGCATAAAGTGTTGATCTAGATAAAACACTAACAAGGTATAATTACTCCAATTATGACTCCTTCACTTTTGATCTAGTGAAAACTATAAAGCATGGGAACAAGAATTTTGACTGGTAAGTGGTGCGACGATTCCACCCTTAATCTGATTTTCTACATAATAAGCAGAATCAGAGGAATAGAAAGTTGTGATGACTCCAATTCCATCAAGCTTTTGGTTAGAACTTCCCTTCCAACTCTGATTTTTGATTTTCACAAGATGATGAGCGCTCTTACTGTTTCCCCTTGGAACTGGTTAGCTCAAACGACCACCACAAACTGCATAATATCAAGCCAAGATTTAATAATTATTCAATCGAAAGAAATACAGTTATAATGCACAATCAGAACAAACACAAATCGAGTCTTAATCTTGTAGCTAAACTCGGAAAACTGCAATATAAACTTACTTCTGTGGCGCGTCGTTATAACAGTCGCACTTTACAGGTTAGCAGATTCTTAAACGTTCTTCAGTCGCACTTTACAGGTTAGCAGATTTCTAAACAGACTATAAACGTCTTTCTCGCTTCGATTCTAGTGAAAAACTGGTTTGAAATACAATAACCTAATGCCTTTTTAATCAATGTAAAGAATCAATGTCAATCAACGTCATCAAACATAATCCCTTTAAACTTAAAC
This sequence comes from Porites divaricata, assembly GCA_038088405.1. Taxonomy (NCBI): domain Eukaryota; kingdom Metazoa; phylum Cnidaria; class Anthozoa; order Scleractinia; family Poritidae; genus Porites; species Porites divaricata. The sequence goes on along the minus strand of JBBMOI010000020.1, from coordinate 3,162,975 downwards.
TAAATCAATGTTCATAGTCACGCAATCATTACGGTTTTTGACGAAACACTTACTACCCTGACTATGATCCTGACTTTGTCACAAGTGAAAAGCACCCTTCAAAAGTATTAGGTCAAGTCATTAAAGGCTCGCACTAGCAAGGTACACAGAGTTGGAGTTGTAATCAGAAGCTTAAACATTGATATATGGCTAACGCATCTTAGTTCATCATTGCTCTTACAACTCTTTTGCTTCAATCTAATATACATTGTCAGAATTGTTAGCAAGAGAACTTGATCAACTCTTACAATCTTTTTTTTTTGGTCAAAAGGGGTAATTAATTCTGGTGAGCTTTAATTAATGAAACCCTTTACAACTCCAATTTTTTATTTTCACGATAGGTTCTAAGTGTTCCAATGATGCTGATTATGATTTTGACTTTGTCTTTTGTGAAAACAGTTTTACGAAGTAGTTACTTTGATTGCACCAAAGACAAGTGTCTCTCTTGGCCAATTTAATTCCTCCAATAATTCTAAATGTTCTGCGACAGTCTAGAAAAGTTGAGATTAACCGAAGATAATGTTACATAAAGAGGTTGGAATACGCATTGTTATGATGTACACAGATCACAGTAACTTATGTAGAACTGAATAAATGTTTGAAATAAGTCTTGGTTTGGTTTCATTATTTGTCAATACCTAATTAAGGGAAGAAATCTGTAGACCCCACCCAAATTGAAAAACCATAATGGCCCGATATGGGGCTGAATCGGCTACTTTTTGAGGGGTAGTTTTTAAGAGGGCCAAAATTTGAGGGGCTGTTTTGGCTACTGGAAAATCCAAAATGGCCCTAGTGTTTTCCATATTGACCCTTTTCATGGTCTAATTTGGCCCTGATGCAAGGGCCAATTTAACCTCAAATTTTGGTACCAAAACAGCCCCATTGGCCCCAAAAACAGTACCGTTCTGGACTCACCCATTTCGGTCCTATTTTTGGGGCTGAATTGGCTCTTTTCATTTTCCAGTGTGGGTCCACCCAGGAGCTCTCTGCAATATCAAGGTGTTTGTCTTCTATTAAAGCAGAGTTTGGACAGTTGGTATTTTTAGGTGTGAGTGCATAGTGTTCGTAAGGGGAGCAGATGCAGTAGTTGCATTTGGCAGCATTCGATGTTCGTTTGTAGTTCAGCACTGTGTAAAACTAAAAATCTCTTGCAAGAGGTATCGAGTCAGAGACGAATAACCAAGATTTTCAAGTGAAACACTAGCCAGGTCTCAGACGTTATTCTTGAAATTTTCCTTCGAGAAAGAGAGAGCGAGCCGCGAAGCGGCGAGGACACATTGTCACCGCTTTGCGGCTTGCTCTCTAATTCACGAAAAAAAAAATTCAAGAAAAACCTCTGGGACTAGGGTAATGAAACACTTTTTTAGTCAATTAATTAAGACCGCAAAAAAGGCGTTTTCCTCTGTAATATCGACCAAATACGCCTGCATGAGTTTTTCGAACGAGGCACCACGTTACACGTTATTTTGAATTTTTGTAAGTAGAGTAATACAACCATTATATTAGGCTGACTAACTTAGTGTTACTATGAATATTATAACATAAAGTGTAAGTCCCGGCTAAAGGATAATTAATGAGTAAATAAAATTTGCTTGTCCCTTGACTCACGAAAGTGGCAAACATCCACAAGATTATTTTTTCTGTTATAAAACAAATCTTTTCCGGCCTGCATGCGTTCTTGAGGACATGGAACAGATAACGAACTTGTCATTTTGTCCCCTTTAAATGTTTATTCCTAATTTGTTCTTCGACTTGCCATCGGAGGTTTCGAATTTTAGTAAAAACTTAAATTGAATTGTGTGGAAATATAAGGGAACAAATTCAGCAAAGATGTTAATGCAATACACGTGCGGCGTCAACAGGAAGTGGACTCAGTTGATGTTTGCATTCTTGGGCAGTTATCTTGCCGAATTTTCTGGCAAATCGAGCAATAGAAGTTCGGTAGCGTCGAGATATATTTTAATAATTAATTTAACAATTTAAAAAATGGGAAAAAGCCAATACTTCCGGCTAATACTGCAAGGTGCGTTGCTCAAAAATTAAGCTCCCAATTTTATAAGGGGCTACTGTGTCACGAGAATACTACTGTTTTAGGTCAATCCTGTACTTGACGCATTACTTGGTGCCTTTACTCAAAAACAAAATGCTACTCGGTAGAGTTATGAAGTGGATATCCAAAAATTTTATCAGGGAGCACTAACTATAGACCCACGATATGTTTTGGTGATTTCTGCAAGCAAAAATAGCATTATAATTAAAACTTAAAGTTTCAATCCTTGTCCATCCTTGCCATCCGTAGAAAAGGGTGGAAAACAGCTTTAATGCGTAAATATTGTCTTCACTAACAGTGAAACTTGACCATCATTTTTAGAATTCAGTAGGTGCGAAGATCTTTTTAGCTCTTTCAAAATAGCAAGTAGCGGTGACAAAGCCCATTCATTCAAGCCTTGAAAACAAAACAAAACAGGGCGGGAAATAAAATTTTAGACTATACTGATCGTTTCTCCCTTTCAAAAATGTTATAGTAAATGTTGTTGCCCAAAAATTGGTCCACAAAGATCAAAATTTTAAAATCTTTTAAGGACCTTAATTAATCTCACACATTAGAACGAAATATATTCCATGATTTTTTTAAACTGAAACTGATAAATTTTAGCTGACTCTGAATGTAAGTTACATTTTCTTTATCAATCATTGTTTTTTGTGAAACAGAAATTTTCATGATTGCTCTTCTACTGAATGCTGGGTTTTCCGGATGAAAATGTCTTGAGCAAATAACTGAAATCTCCAGCAGATCCTTGGTCTGTGCCAGCCGAAAAATAAATTTTCCTGACTCAGCTCACAGATTTTGACAAGGAATGACAGAATTTTGCAAATTTTCTCAACGTTTCCCTGACCTTAAAAAATAAAGTTTTCTCCTGACTCTGAGGCAACCATGTGTATAAAACGATAATAAAAAGACCACTACTTTTTGACTGCTCCTCGCATATTTAAAATTTAGCACCAACTGCACCAGCTGCTAGTATTCATAGTGGGCAGAGTGAGCAGTTCATCAACTGAGACATGAAGTGAGCCATGAAGTGAGCCACAAGACGCTAGAGCATTCTTGACAGTCGGGTTTGTTAGGGCCGATGTGATATAGATGACTTTGGTAATCTCTTCAAACACTTTCTGAATATTTTGGCCAGTTACTGCACTGGTTTCAAAGTAAAGCACACCAAGATTTGCAGCAAATTCTTCTGCCTCTTTGCGAGTAACTTTGCGTCGGTCTTCTTTGTCGACTTTGTTTCCCACTAAGATCACTCTCATATCGTCTGTATCATCTCCGTCAATGAGCTTTAGCATCTGAGGAACGCCCTCTTTAAAGGACCATCGATTAGTTATGTCAAAGACAAGCAAAGCGCCGACAGCTCCCCGTAAATATTGGCAAGGTAACTTTGAAAACGTCTCTAGTCCGACGGTGTCACTAACATATAAACTAAACTCTACTCCATACACATTGATTTTTTTACTATAAAAATCGAAACCCACAGTTGGTATCACTCTATCATTGAAGCAGTTGTTAACAAACCGTTTGATAATACTGGTCTTTCCGGTCCCTGCTTCCCCAAGAGTGATGATTTTCAAGGCAGGATACTGGTTTGGACCTCTTGGCAGGGCAATGGTCCTCTTCCACTCAATTTTTATCATCTCAGCTTTTTGGAGCCAGTCTGAAACCTCCTTGGCATTTAATCTTTCGTCACTTTTGTCTTCAATGCAGCGAAGCACGAGTCCCCTAAGGCTATGATCGCCCATCTGACTTATGTCATCTTCGCGACGTTTGCTTTCAGGAATGCGGTGGCCAGCTGTTAATTTTCAGCAAAGAAAATAAAGATAAGATAAAACTCTTTCAAATATCTAAAATCATATTCACTTTTCTGAAGAGTCGTGTCATTTCATTATCAGCGTGATAAGCATGGTAACGGAATTTTGCCACGATCAGAAACCACTAGTGAAAAATTGCGTGATGAAGCTCACCGATTTAACTGATATGCCCTTGGCTGTTTTAACTTCCCTTATGTTAAACCAGAAACTCATAAGGGTTGAAACGTGTAACTCGCGTTCAATGCTTGTGAATATTCATTTTGACTATATTTGGAAATCTTAGTGACGGATATCCATTTTCAACAAAATGGCTGCAGAGCGATTACCATGTAGATGTTTCAAGACAAGAGTTCTGCATTTCAAGGTTAAAAATATACCGTTAAAAGACAAAAAATGGAAAGAGAAAGTTCAAAAGAATGCTCAGCTTTCTTTTTGTGGAGAAAGGGAAGCTTTTCATCAAGAAATCGTCCTTCGAGGAATTCAACCTTGTTTTCGTCACGGCGGATCCCATGGTCTGTTTTGAAATGCAACCAAGTCAGCGAAGATTTTGCTGAATTTTCAGGTACATTTTGCACTCTACGGCCAAGACAATTACGTTTTTGAAAGGGAATTTATTTATTTTTAAATGTTTCAAAGACGTTTTATAAATTTTTCTCTTTGGCGCTAAAGAAAAATTACAAAATGTGCCCTGATTTGAGATGGATTTTGTGTTGAACTTTGCCATGTGCTTAGCCTATGTCACTTGCGTGAACGGATCCACGATCCAGATAGTGTTTTCCGAATTGCTTTAGAGGATTAACTTTTTGGACTTTGAATAAAAATTTTCAAGAAACGGTTTGTCTGTCTATTAATTTGAGTTTGTTCATTCATAAAATTAGCTCAAAACACGATCGTGACTACAACATCTAAGTTTAATTTAAGCTTTTAAAATGCTTCTTACATTCATTTATACAAGCATCACTTTTTGCGAAGATGTCAGGTTCAGGTTTTGGACACTTTCAATACGCAGCTAATGAATTTTATTCGAAAATATTTTTCACTGTTTATTCTAGACTTTTAACATAAGAATTTTAAAAGCCTATTTGCAGTGTAAGTTTACTGTGCAGAGGATCAACGAGGCATCGTTTTTTGAAGTGACAACTTCAAGAAGTTGCGAGGCCGTCAATGGGTTTCATAATGTTACGTTTGGCCCGGGTAGTAAGGCAATAATATCCTGTTCAGTGTTTCGGTAATATTCCTGGTTTCAACCTTTGAAAGCTTTCTCGGCTTTCGGGAGTTTTTCCCCCGTTTGTCGGCCATTTTTTTAAGCGGGCGCGGGAACCTGAAGGAAAATTACGTCACGTTGTTTACGAAGTTTGATTGGTCAGTTATCTCTTCCTCTCGTTCCAAATATGGTACTTTCTAAAATGAATAATCACGAGCATCGGACAAAGCAAACATACGAGAGTTTGTTACGAAAAACTTATTGCGTGACTGGCGTGACTTTCTAGAAGTTTCGCGAGATTTCATGATTTGTTTATTTTAGGATCTTGTGTAAGTGTTTCTAAAGTAGGATATTTTGTAATCTTGTTGTAATCTTTCTATAATTAGACTATTTAGAAACTTCTAGAATATTATTGTAAACGTATATAAGTAAGCGAGTTCGAGTGGATTTTTAACTAGTTTACCACAAGCGAAGAAAGTTTGACGATCAGTCGTGTTTAGTCAAGTGTGACGGAAGCAGTGTTTATTCAAGTTGGCAGAGGCCGTGTAAGTTTATTGAAGTTGGCGGAGGCCGTGTGAGTTTATCGAGTTACGTGCTATTGTGAAGTTTTACTTCGTGGAAACTACGTTCATTTTTGGAATAAATCTTCTTGTTGCTGTTCCGACAACCCTGCGTTCAGTCTAGTTTGCAAGCTACCCGTCCTCTAAAAGATTACCCGCGTAAGGCCCGTTTCAAACGTCGTGCTACTGCCGTGCCGAACTAAATTGATCGAATTAAATTCGACTTTAGCACGGCAGTAGCGCGACGTTTGAAACCAAGTCGTGCTACTGCCGTGTAGCACGGCAAGCTTTGCCGTGCTACACGGCAGTAGCTCGACTTGGTTTCAAACGTCGCGCTACTGCCGTGCCGAACTCAATTCATAAATTAGAAATACATTAGAATACATTCAAAAGTTTCCTAAACTGTTTCTTTATTTTTGTGTTTTGTTTTCGGCAACAGCCGTTCTATTCGACTGAATTAAATTCGACGTCTGAAACCAAGTCGTGCTAGTGTCGTGCTACAGTCGAGCTACAGTCGAGCCAGCTTAGCACGGCAGTAGCACGACGTTTGAAACAGGCCTAACAGAGTTACACGTTTCAACCCCTTATGGGTTTCTGGTTAAACTTATGGCTTAATTTACCCATTTTAATCCGTACGAACAATTTTACAATAAATCAGAATAATTGTATACGTACCGGTATCAACTGACTCTGGGTCACACTTTGGATTTCGGCCATTTATTGCCTCCATGAGAACGACTCCATACGAAAAAATGTCGATTTTCTCGTTGTAAACGGCCGGGTTTTGCCTGGTTTCTGGAGCAGCATATACTGGAGTTCCGGGAACTGGGGAGGCCGACATCCCTCCTTGCGTTCGCGGAAGGAACTTGGCGAGACCAAGATCAGCTATTTTGGCTTGCCTTGTTTTGGTTAGGAGGACATTTTTACTAGCTAAATCCCGATGAACAATGGCGGGATTGCATTCATAGTGTAGATAACAAAGCCCCTGTGCAACATCCAGCATAATCGACACCATTTCAGGAAATGGAATCTTCTCGGGCTGAAGGTTAGTAATATGTTTCTCCAAATCGCAGTCCAAAAGTTCGGTGAAAAGAACAGGAACTGAAGAATCACGCGAAATGTCGAAATGAATCAACTTAACAACATTCTTATGATTGAGTTGTTTCAAAAGTTCACATTCTTTTTGAAATCTGTCAATAGTTTTGTCATGGAGTAAAGACTCATGCAGCAGTTTCACCGCTACAGGTTCGTTGTCCAACGTTCCTGCATGAACTGTTCCATAGCTCCCACGACCGATCTCTTTTAACAGTTTGTAATTTGCCTGCATTTTTGAGTTGAACAAAGTGACTATTTATCTTCTCTGCTGCTGTGTGAGTGTGACGGGAAGCGAGCAAGCAAGGCGAGTAATTTCCTACCCCGTACCATTCTCGTCCCCAGAGCCACTCGGCTCAATTTGTAACCGACCAGTGGCTCTGGACGCAACGGAAAATACGAATTTTTTCATTGGCTGAAGGCAATTGAATGCGCACAGCAAATTAAAAATGTAATCTACTGCGCGTAACATTTTAATTCGTGCCTTCTCGACCTGCAAACATAAAATGCGTGTCTGAGTTTCGTTGATTGCGACAATCCTGTTTTGTTTGTATGCAATAGCAGTGAAGAAGAGAATTGCAGGTAAAGCTTGAGAAGTTTCTACGAAGACAACGAGCCTTGATAGAGAAAGTATTGCCTTCGTTGTGCGCTAAACTTTGCCCCTGTCTCGTCGCATCTCCTGGGAAACTGAAAGGAGGAGTAATGGTTAGTAATAGTTAGCTCTTGCTGTCGCTCCTTGCTCGTTAAAAATCAAGCGATTGATACTGTACTTGTATGGCTTTATTAATTAGTGTAATCAGTTTTTCTAATTCCTCCGGATATTCGTCGGTGCTACAGTAGAAAAGGAAATCAAGCTCCGACTACATTGCAGAAATGATATGTACGTTAAGTGTATTGCAGTGCACTTTTAATTTATTGTATTTTCTGCTGAAAGAACATCTCCTTTGCTATACTAAGGTCAAGATGTTGATGATGATGATGAAACTTTATTAAGGTGTCTAAAGAAGCCTCCTAGCTTAGGTTAAAAATCTATGCTAATTAGGGGACACAAAATAAATAAATAGAAATTAAAGTAAAAAATATTTACATATAAGCGCAAGTATATAAAAAAAATTAATGACATTAACAATATTTACAGTATGACAAATGTGTCTATGAATTGCAGAGATGACAACACTTGCATCCATTATCCATTAGTGTAACTATATCTAATGTACATATTTTGTTTTTGAAACATTTTAAGGTGGTAACTTCTCTCAAGTCTGGGGATAATTTTCCCCAGAGGTTGGGCCCCAAGTGGCGGAGGGAGTGCTTGCCATATGTTACCATGTTGAACCTGGCAGCAGAGAAATCAGACTACCTTAAGTTATACTTGGATCTATGCTTAATAAAAATGTCAGTGATTTAGGGAGAACATAGACTGTTCTTGGCTTTATACATTAAAACACAAATGTCTTGTAGTCTCCTGTTCTGTAAACTTGGCAGTTCTACTCTTTTTAGAAGTTCAAGGTAGCTAACATTGTTCCTAAAAACAGCACGCAGGCCCCTTTCTTGCATCCGCTCGATTTTACAAGAATCATTGGCTCAGCAAAAGTGCCACACAAGGTGGCAATATGTAAGGTGTGGCAATATTGCTGTTTTGAAAAGCATAAGTTTAGCATTTGTCAGAATCAAGTTTCTAAGTCTCATAAAGATGCCAGATAATGTTTTGTTGTATGCTTTTATTTCATTAGCCCACTGATGGCAGTACACAAAGCCAGAACTGAATTGCTTATGAATCATTTTTCTTTTTTTAATTGTGTAAAGGTGATAGAGCAAGTACTCTTTCCAATTATCTACGTTTTCCTCCACTTCATTAATGCTTAAATCATGCTCAGATAATTTGGAGGCCTTCTTTTAATTTTTATCTTAACAATAAGAATGAAAGGAAAGGCTATGTGGCCGACTTGCTAAAAATGTTTTGCAAGAACATATTCTCATCCTAATAGTCCTTGCTCGGCTTCCAGTCGTGTGACATTTAGACAAAGATAAACAAGAGGCTCTGGGGTTATTTATAACTGATGGACAGTTAACAAAGGAGCAGCTTTTGCACAATTTTTCTTGATAAATAATTATGTTATCTGATGACTACATAATGTAGCACAATGTTCTCAAACTTTTTGGTTTAAGAATGTTAAAATACAAGAAAACTTAACTGTTTATAATATTAGGCATGGGTTTCTGGCATACACTATGTGAAAACTGGTCTAAATTTTTTGACGATGTTAGGGACAACTGAGGTGTTAATAAATAAAATGATAAATGAACAACAGCCTAGAGTAGTCTATTTTGCATCATACTGGGGTAAGTGGTTGCTGATGATAACAACTGGATTTTGCAGTATGTCACCTTTGATAGGGTGGATAACATTATAGCTTGATCAACAGCAATATCATAGTTTACTTGCCAATCCTCACCACACCTGCTTGTGGGCAGATGTTTTACTTTAACTCTATAAACCCTAACCCTCACCCTCACCCTCACCCTAACCCTAACCCTATACAACTGCAGAGGGTGGAGATTGAGGGTAGTGCACTACCCCCCAAAAATCAGTTCAGATTCACCCTGCAGCATGCTTCTTGCCTTGCCAAATTTTGACCAAACTATGTGATTTTCACTATCCTATTTCAGGCCTGATTCAAAGTTCTATCCCCAATTTCAAACCTTGCAGGTCTTGCACTCCAGTCTCAAAACATGATGAGAGCAGCTATCCAAGAAAATGCTTTTGGGTTGTGTGTCACTCAAAGTGTACTTCTTGACGGGGGATCTCTTGAAGCATACAGTCTATATACATATATCACTCTACATTTCACTGTTCCAGATAAGAAAGTACAGCTATATAGCTTATGACAACCCAATCTAGGCGTTCAGATAGTGAGAAGTAGAGCATTGAAAAAAGCAGGTTTTTTTAGTGTTACGTACCGGAATAACCAAGAGATGCCCGTGAAAAAGGCATAAGTAAAAAGAATTCCCGAGTACGATAAAAGGCACGCAACAAAAGTGTGACAACGAGCAGTTACCTTTTTTAACTATTATTTATTTAATTATACACCGTTATAGTTACTAAGGTTAAAAATTAAGTTAAGCAGTTCGTAAAGCAGGCAGGCTTACTGTCTTTCACGGCCATACAGGAACAACTGTCAACTCAACTGACTTGAGACATCAATGCTTGACTTTCTTGAATTTCACTGGATCCTTTCAACTCACTGGCTTTTCTGTGTTTACAAACTCTTCGGGAAACTTCATCATAAACTCTTTTATCTTCTCTTTTCTGTTATCGTCTCTTTCTTTTCTCTTGATATAGCAATGTCCAAAGGTTATAGCTCCTCCATAAGTATAGCAGTTGATTATATCTTCCTCACAGTATAGCATCCATAGCTGATAAGTTCAATCACATCTAGCCACGAGGGAAAACCCTCGGGCACACAACAACAAGACCTTGATACTTGGAAGCCTGCGTAGTTTTATACTTTTTCTTTAAACATCTAGAACGTTCCATTACTATTTATAGTGTATTACATCATCTGCTATTTGCGGAAACTGCTGAGTCACATTACAGATATTTCTGGAATATTACAGATTATAAGATAATTCTAGAAAAGTCTGGAATTGCATGACAGATAAACTAAAAATAATTCTGATCCCCATAACATTAGTTTTGTTCTCTTTGCACCTTCCCCAATACCTGAATGTCTGGCACAGGCTACCATAAACTACTGCTTTTAAGCCTCCCCCCCCAACTTAGAAGCCCCCCCCAGTTATAGGCCTATTTACCAGTGAACAGGAAAAAATGTCCCCCTAGTTGTAAGCCCTCCCCTAAGAAAAAACCCCTCAAAACCCCTTACAAAGATGTGTAACCCACGAGCTCATAAGTGGTACTTAAACAGGTTTCTCTCTGGATGCATTTGCATAATTACCATCACTTCCTACTAAACCAGTGTCAGGGAAACACTTTTTATTAGTAACGGGTAATCAAAAGTACATATAACTGTTTATAACCCTACAACAGAGGTGACAAGAGCTCACCTATACTGTGAAAGTTACAAAACCATGAATACCACATATATTAAGGAATGTTACTGTGTTGCAAAGAAAAAGGTAATAAGGGGCGAGAAAACAAAACCTCAAACAGCACTGGTAAGTACTTTGTGGTTTTGAGGTTTGGTCACGTGTACTGAACTTTATGGTGATTGGTCACTACACAATCAACATTTTTCAGGTATTAATGATTTTCTGAGACTGACAGCAAAATTATTGAAACCTCTCTCTCTCTGAGGTACTGATGATGATTTTTAGTTAGGAGATGACACCTGAAATCTTTAGGAGAATTAACTCTTTTAGCAGAACACTGAATGGCCCCCATAAACACCAAAATTATAACGCGAACGTTTTATGATTAGTGTTAGGAAACTGGGGTTCAAGTTTCAGTCACGGTCACCCAGTACTATATCATGCATGGAAGCCCATTGAGGTGTGTTAGACTGTCACTTTTCCTGGACAAACCTTGTAGTATATGTTTTTTACCCTGGGTCGGTAAAATTATTAATATTGATTTGTTTCGACGTAAATCCTTCGGTTGTCTAACATGTGTTGTCCACAAAGGCTCATGGGCAAAATTAAAACCACGACATGCGAAACCACAAAAGGAAATAAACATAGGAAAAAACACAACCAGCTCGAGTGAAATAAGGGACCGGTCATTATTTATCGAGAAGGGGGGGGGGCTGGTGCAATATGAAATATGGCTTGCTTGATTTTTGCTGACCCACCCTTCTCCTTTAGCATGACTTTCCAGACCCCCCCACCCCCAAAGAAAAAAATAAAAAATCGGACATGCATTAACTAAGAAATAAGTCTCATAGACATTCTCTAGGTAGCTACACATTTGATTAGTGATTACATAGAAAACTTCCCAAGAAAAGAAAGTTATCTCTCAGAAACAGATACTGATGCTAAAGATGACATTGATGACATTGATATCTCACTGAAACATGGAAAAAGGCAATTGATACTGACCACAAAGTCGGAGTACTATTTATTGATTTCAAAAAAGCTTTTGACACCGTCGACCACAACATCCTTCAACACAAATTATCAGCTGCAGGAATATCAGGTTGTTTCCACAAGTGGATCGTAAGTTACCTCTCAAATAGATGCCAATTTGCCACTGTAAATGGAATAAGATCTGGGCTGCGACCAGTCAATATTGGGGTCCCTCAAGGTTCCCTCCTAGGTCCTAGACTTTTTGCAATTTATGCAAATGATTTACCCAACTCGTCCGCAACTGGATTCATTCATATGTTTGCCGACGACACCACCGTGTATTACATTGGGAAGGAGGTTGAAGAAATAGTAGATGCGTTAAACCGAATATTAATTGATTTTAAAAGCTGGTGCGACCAAAATCGTTTGACTGTTCACACTGGTAAGATGGAAGCAATGCTAATCTGCAAACATGCATGTCGGCCCTATGAGACCACTGATATTTGGCAATTACATATATTTCACCTCCAAATCTACCTGCTTGGGTGTAGTAATCGACCACAACTTGAACTGGAAACCTCAAATTAAAATGCTCCACTCCAAATTTGGAGGAAGACTTAAATTCCTAAAGTCTATGAAAGGACTGCCTACCAGTGTTCTTGAAGAAATCTATTAAAAAGGCATTGTTTCCAAGCATAACTTACTGCATTGCCTTATGGGGATCCTGTTCATTGTCTTTATTCAATGACCTAGAGCATTTACACATAAAAGCTGCAAAACTAGTTCCATAAACTCCCCAGTGGGACTCCTGATTGTGACGCCCTTAAAAGGGCTAAATGGAAGCCACTGAGTTACATCTACAAGCGGAGGTTCGCATCGATAATGTATCAGGTGCATAATGATATTCTACCGGTTCAGCTTACGGCCCTACTTGGAACTCGCTCAAATGAGACTAGTTACAAATTAAGGCGCTCGAACGACTTTTCGCTAGTATGTTATCATAGTGAACTAAGAGGAAATAGCATAAGGTATAGAGGCCCTATAGTGTGGAATTCCATCCCAAAATTCATAAGAAACGTTACTTCTCTTCAGCTTTTTAAAGAAAAACTTAAACTAGCCTAAAAAACATTGGACCAAATACAGTTCGAGAAAGAGGAGTGCCTTATTAAATCTAAGGATAGTGCATTTTTATATTTTTAAAACACTCTTTTTTATACTTAATTTTAATAGAAATGTAAATTTTAAGTCATCTTAGATTATCTTTTAGTAGTTCTTGAATCCTAAGGATGCATTTCTGATAATTTTAGATTTAAGTTTTAGGTATATATTTTATGGCAGGTCCACACCAGCCCTTTGGGTTGCCAGACTCTGACCTGCCTCATCAAAAATATATGTATGTATGTATGTATGTAATGATATAAATGATGACAGTGATGACACTGATAATGATGATATTGATATTGATGACAATGATGATGTTGACAACAACCATTAAGCTAAAATGATGTTGATGATGATAACAGTGGTTGTGTCGGTTTTAGAGGGGTATGCCCTTTTTAGTGTGCAATTTCTGAGGGGTTAAAAGCATAAAAACTACTCTTTCATAGGTATTTCAAAGGGTGTTCTGTAGGGTGGTTTGGATAATGGGATGGCCCTGTGTTTTGAGAGACAATCAGTTGATTTGTAAAGCAAAGTTAGTGGAAATAAATGTTGATTTTTAGAAGTTATTTTAATAGTAGTCCTCTCCTCTCCTGCTGTATTTAATTATAAGGATGCAGCTCAACATTTTATTGGCTTATAATTATACATTTGCATGTTTTCTTGTGGCCCCCCTTAAACTTCTGCAAAAAAATGGTGACCCACCCCTTATTTGCACCAGCCCCCCCCCCCCCCCCCCTCTCGATAAATAATGACCGGTCCCTAAAGTATATCTTTTACTCTCCTAACACAACACGTGAATGGTTTCGTTTCAAAAAGCGTTTTGAAGTAAGATAGCGGTTGCAGGATATGGAACAATATACCTTTTTAGATTTACTTTTTCCCGCATTATATCGATCCTGGCGATATTGCTTTCCCAGTGTTTGTTCGTTAAACGTTTTGAAAAAAAAACTCACATAACTCAGACGATAGCCTGCAGATTAATTGTCTCAGTTCTGCAAACCAACAGTGTGTTCAGCCGCTTTCTGTTGCTGTCTTCTTCTTTCAAGTTATCTGTGAATCCAAGTTGAGTAAAGTGGTTTTCAAAACAGCCCAACGAAGTCACTCTTAGGAGAGAGCTCAGGAAGTAAAATTTTTCCCCCAGTGGAGCGGTGAGGGACAAAAATCCGTTATGAGCATGAGCAGTATTATATTTATCTTCTACACATGCGCGACCGGATGTCCGAAATTTTCGGACATCCGAGGCGCTTTCCATTCAACAAAAATTCCGGTTTGAAATTCCGGAAATTTTCCGTGTTCAATGGAACGGTACATTCCGGTTCCACAGACCCGACCCAAGCCACCGCGCGCTTGGTTATTGTTCTTTGAAGCAGGATACAAAAGAGCGGTACTAGGGACAACAATTTTGTCAAATGGAAAGGAACATTTCGGTCCGACCGACCGAAATGACCAGACCGGTCAAAGAGGACCACCTTCAAAGCTGGTCCCGAATATTCGGGTCGGACCAAACCGAAATGGTCCGTTCCATTTGATGTACCAACCGAAATTACCGGAATTTTGGGTTGAATGGAAAGCGCCCCCGGTAACGGCTGCGTCCAACGTCCAGGGGTGCTTACCATTTGAAAGAAAATTTCGGAAATTCCGGATGGAAGGTAAATGGTAAGGTCACTTTTCGGAATTTCCAACCGAAAATTGAGGAGTACGTTTTGAGGTAGTCCTTTCATTCCGGTTGGTACGAACCAAACGGAATGTTGCTTACCATTTACCAATTTCTCGGTTCCAGACTCACGCTACACAAATTCGCCCCTTTTTTGGATTCAAACCGTAACGGATGTGGCATTTCTGCGGTAAATTGGTAAATCCCTTACCATTATGCTTTTCACACTCCAACCGGATTTTTCTGTCAAATGGTAAGCACCCAAGAGCCCCTCGTTTCCCTACCACGTGACCAAGAAACGACGGGCTCTGGGGACGAGAATGCTCTCGAAAGTTCCGTTTGAGGAGCGATTTTCGCCACAAAAGAATCGATAAACATCAATTCTTTTGTGGCGTTAGCCTCGTAAACGTCAATAGAATGTTTCTTCTTAAAAATATTTCCGTTACTGCTCCTGCAGACACGATAAACACCGTACTTAGACGCCACTTGATTCCCTTGGCGTAGTTGTTGTTGGATTTTCAACCATTTTGCAGCGCTTGCCCTTGGCTACTTCCGGTGATATGCATTGTTTTCCGAAAACCAATCAAAATCGCTCCTCAAACGGAACTTTCGAGAGTCGCTCGCACGTCAAGCCAGCATGCGTAGTAAGGGACGAAGACTCGAGGTACGAGATTGGTTGGTACGGGGTAGGAAATTACTCGCCTTGCTTGCTCGCTTCCCGTCACACTCACACAGCAGCAGAGAAGATAAATAGTCACTTTGTTCAACTCAAAAATGCAGGCAAATTACAAACTGTTAAAAGAGATCGGTCGTGGGAGCTATGGAACAGTTCATGCAGGAACGTTGGACAACGAACCTGTAGCGGTGAAACTGCTGCATGAGTCTTTACTCCATGACAAAATTATTGACGGATTTCAAAGAGAATGTGAACTTTTGAAACAACTCAATCATAAGAATGTTGTTAAGTTGATTCATTTCAACATTTCGCGTGATTCTTCAGTTCCTGTTCTTTTCACCGAACTTTGGGACTGCGATTTGGAGAAACATATTACTAACCTTCAGCCCAAGAAGATTCCATTTCCTGAAATGGTGTCGATTATGCTGGATGTTGCACAGGGGCTTTGTTATCTACACTATGAATGCAATCCCGCCATTGTTCATCGGGATTTAGCTAGTAAAAATATCCTCCTAACCAAAACAAGGCAAGCCAAAATAGCTAATCTTGGTCTCGCCAAGTTCCTTCCGCGAACGCAAGGAGGGATGTCGGCCACCCCAGTTCCCGGAACTCCAGTATATGCTGCTCCAGAAACCTGCCAAAACCCGGCCGTTTACAACGAGAAAATCGACATTTTTTCGTATGGAGTCGTTCTCATGGAGGCAATAAATGGCCGAAATCCAAAGTGTGACCCAGAGTCAGTTGATACCGGTACGTATACAATTATTCTGATTTATTGTAAAATTGTTCGTACGGATTAAAATGGGTAAATTAAGCCATAAGTTTAACCAGAAACCCATAAGGGGTTGAAACGTGTAACTCTCATATGTTTGCTTTGTCCGATGCTCGTGATTATTCATTTTAGAAAGTACCATATTTGGAACGAGAAGAAGAGATAACTGACCACTTTTCCTTCAGGTTCCCGCGCCCGCTTAAAAAAATGGCCGACAAACGGGGGAAAAACTCCCGAAGGCCGAGAAAGCTTTCAAAGGTTGAAACCAGGAATCTTACCGAAACACTGAACAGGATATTATTGCCTTACTACCCGGGCCAAACGTAACATTATGAAACCCATTGACGGCCTCACAACTCCTTGAAGTTGTCACTTCAAAAAACGATGCCTCGTTGACCCTCTGCACAGTAAACTTATACTGCAAATAGGCTTTTAAAATTCTTATGTTAAAAGTCTAGAATAAACAGTGAAAAATATTTTCGAATAAAATTCATTAGCTGTGTATCGAACGTGTCCAAAACCTGAACCTGACATCTTCGCAAAAAGTGATGCTTGTATAAATGAATGTAAGAAGCATTTTAAAAGCTTAAATTAAACTTAGATGTTGTAGTCACGATCGTGTTTTGAGCTAATTTTATGAATGAACAAACTCAAATTAATAGACAGACAAACCGTTTCTTGAAAATTTTTATTCAAAGTCCAAAAAGTTAATTCTCTAAAGCAATTCGGAAAACACTATCTGGATCGTGGATCCGTTCACGCAAGTGACATAGGCTAAGCACATGGCAAAGTTCAACACAAAATCCATCTCAAATCAGGGCACATTTTGTAATTTTTCTTTAGCGCCGAAGAGAAAAATTTATAAAACGTCTATGAAACATTTAAAAATAAATAAATTCCCTTTCAAAAACGTAATTGTCTTGGCCGTAGAGTGCAAAATGTACCTGAAAATTCAGCAAAATCTTCGCTGCCTTGGTTGCATTTCAAAACAGACCATGGGATCCGCCGTGACGAAAACAAGGTTGAATTCCTCGAAGGACGATTTCTTGATGAAAAGCTTCCCTTTCTCCACAAAAAGAAAGCTGAGCATTCTTTTGAACTTTCTCTTTCCATTTTTTGTCTTTTAACGGTATATTTTTAACCTTGAAATGCAGAACTCTTGTCTTGAAACATCTACATGGTAATCGCTCTGCAGCCATTTTGTTGAAAATGGATATCCGTCACTAAGATTTCCAAATATGGTCAAAATAAATATTCACAAGCATTGAACGCGAGTTACACATTTCAACCCTTATGAGTTTCTGGTTTAAGGTGGCTCCCTAGAGTAAATTGGCCGTGCGCAGCCTGAGCACTAGTATGGCGCGAGCTTTAAAATCCGCGCGACGTCCACGCAAAAATTAAAACAAACATGGCCTCGCAGTTTCGAAATATTCCACCCAAAAAACTTTAACTTTCTGTTGAAGCTCATTGTGCAAAAAGTTTGATTAGTGCAGGTCAAACATTTATGAGAGGAGACAATGTTACACCGGTTACAAGTCACTATCGATCTCCATAAGAGTAAATTGTATGCAAAAACAAAGCAGAAATTTTCCAAAGACATCAATTCTTTCGCTTCAAAAGTAGACAAACGTTAAACAGTCGAAGTAAATGGTGGGTGGAAACTTTACTTAGAAAACAAAGAAGTAAGTACACTAAATCAGAAGGAAGCAATGTTGCTGTTTCTGGCCTTTGGTTCACGGTCAGTGGAAAGATCTGAAAGATCGAGCCAATTCCCGAACAAACACAGAAGATTGTCTTCACTGGCGGAGCTCTTAAATTTTATTTGATTTAATTATTCTAGAAGTGGCTTTAAGACAAGACAACGGGGAGTGTAAATTTTTGTTTTGTTTTGCCGACTCTATTACATTGTTTTAAAAACTTATCAGAAAAAAGGTTTCCCACGTAATTTGCATCCTATCGAAGGAACCTTTCCATCGACGAACCAACATGCTTGTATTTTTTCTTGTTTCAAACGTCCTTCAACGCACATGCAAGAAGCAATAGAAAATGTTTTTGCACAACGAGAAATAATTTTTACTCACAGATTGACCCTTGAAAAAAGCAATAGTTGTCCGTCGAGACCTACGGTCTTGTACATGTAGCTGAGGACAATGGTATGATGATAGATCGGCGCCATCTTCTACAGCAGACTTTTAAAGAAAAACTTCGCCGTCGAAATTATCCCTGAAGAAGAACAAGGTTGAAAAAGTATCCGGAAGTGGGCTGACATTTGAAGATCTGCAAACAGTGTACAGCAGATTAGGAAATGAAGGGCTTATTGCGATCCTTGCACCGTCTTCATCTCCGACGATCGCCATCTTCACGAGTGACCACCACGGTTCGAATTTTAACTACAATAGTCAAGTACTTCGAAGAAAACATCCTGTGTTAGGTAAAAAATTGAATCCGCTAACTCTCCTTTTTCAACTGGCGAGATATCAGCGTAATAATACTAATAAACGGCTTCAAAACAATGGCTTTCGTACTCTTCAAAGAAACCACATGTTTTCAGTAGCTTTGTGCATCATGCGCATGCAGGCGTGGTGGCTCGCGCACGTATTTTGGTCACCGACCCCGAATCACGCGTGTTTTTTGGATTTTTGTGACGTCAGCGCAGTTAATTAACCGTGAATTTCTCGCGTTTCCTTCGGTAAATTTTTTTAAAAATCGCCTCATTTTTTAACAGTCGCAGAACCTTTGTACTGTCATGTTTTTGTCAAAATCTGTAAGAGCTAAACTCTTCTATTAAGAAAAATTACAAATTTCAAAATATTGGCAAAACCGTCTTAACGACCCCAAGCTTTTTCCACTTTAAAATGTTAAGCAAAATCATTAATATAAAGAGGCAAAGTTTAAAGACATTTCACCGCGGGAAATTAGAAATATTAAGGAAAAATGGGCAAAAATGACAAAATTACTGCCTGTTTAAGGATGCGATGTTTCCATGGCAACGGTCTTAATCCAGAAAATGAAACTTGAAAAAGGAGCCTTCTTATATGGGTAACCTTAGCGGTGAATCTCGCGAACAATATCACAAAGACAAAGTAA
This sequence comes from Porites divaricata, assembly GCA_038088405.1. Lineage (NCBI taxonomy): Eukaryota > Metazoa > Cnidaria > Anthozoa > Scleractinia > Poritidae > Porites > Porites divaricata. Next base: position 3,143,844 of record JBBMOI010000020.1, on the reverse strand, counting down.
CTAGATTTCCTTCTGTAACGTATGCTTGATAGCTCGGATTATTAGTAAATACTCTAGGGAGCCACCTTAACATAAGGGAAGTTAAAACAGCCAAGGGCATATCAGTTAAATCGGTGAGCTTCATTGCGCAATTTTTCACTAGTGGTTTCTGATCGTGGCAAAATTCCCTTACCAGGCTTATCACACTGATAATGAAATGACACGACTCTTCCGAAAAGTGAATATGATTTTAGATATTTGAAAGAGTTTTATTTTATCTTTATTTTCTTTGCTGAAAATTAACAGCTGGCCACCGCATTCCTGAAAACAGACGTCGCGAAGATGACATAAGTCAGATGGGCGATCATAGCCTTAGGGGACTCGTGCTTCGCTGCATTGAAGACAAAAGTGACGAAAGATTAAATGCCAAGGAGGTTTCAGACTGGCTCCAAAAAGCTGAGATGATAAAAATTGAGTCGAAGAGGACCATTGCCCTGCCAAGAGGTCCAAACCAGTATCCTGCCTTGAAAATCATCACTCTTGGGGAAGCAGGGACCGGAAAGACCAGTATTATCAAACGGTTTGTTAACAACTGCTTCAATGATAGAGTGATAGCAACTGTGGGTGTCGATTTTTATAGTAAAAAAATCAATGTGTATGGAGTAGAGTTTAGTTTATATGTTACTGACACCGTCGGACTAGAGACGTTTTCAAAGTTACCTCGCCATTATTTACGGGGAGCTGTCGGCGCTTTGCTTGTCTTTGACATAACTAATCGACGGTCCTTTAAAGAGGGCGTTCCTGATATGCTAAAGCTCATTGACGGAGATGATACAGACGATATGAGAGTGATCTTAGTGGGAAACAAAGTCGACAAAGAAGACCGACGCAAAGTTACTCGCAAAGAGGCAGAAGAATTTGCTGCAAATCTTGGTGTGCTTTACTTTGAAACCAGTGCAGTAACTGGCCAAAATATTCAGAAAGTGTTTGAAGAGATTACCAAAGTCATCTATATCACATCGGCCCTAACAAACCCGACTGTCAAGAATGCTCCAGCCTCACTTCATGGCTCACTCACTCTGCACACTCTGCACACTATGAATACTATGAATACTAGCAGCTGGTGCAGTTGGTGCTAAATTTTTAAATACGCGAGGAGCAGTCAAAAAGTAGCGGTCTTTTTATTATCGTTTTATACACAGGGTTGACTCAGAGTCAGGAGAAAACTTTATTTTTTAAGGTCAGGGAAACGTTGAGAAAATTTGCAAAATTCTTGTCATTCCTTGTCAAAATCTGTGAGCTGAGTCAGGAAAATTTATTTCTCGGCTGGCACAGACCAAGGATCTGCTGGAGATTTGAGTTATTTGCTCAAGACATTTTCATCCGGAAAACCCGGCATTCAGTAGACAAGCAATCATGAAAATTTCTGTTTCACGAAAAACAATGATTGATGAAGAAAATGTAACTTACATTCAGAGTCAGCTAAAATTTATCAGTTTCAGTTTAAAAAAATCATGGAATATATTTCATTCTAATGTGTGAGATTAATTAAGGTCCTTAAAAGATTTTAAAATTTTGATCTTTGTGGACCAATTTTTGGGCAACAACATTTACTATAACATTTTTGAAAGGCAGAAACGATCAGTATAGTCTAAAATTTTATTTCCCGCCCTGTTTTGTTTTGTTTTCAAGGCTTGAATGAATGGGCTTTGTCACCGCTACTTGCTATTTTGAAAGAGCTAAAAAGATCTTCGCACCTACTGAATTCCAAAAATGATGGTCAAGTTTCACTGTTAGTGAAGACGATATTTACGCATTAAAGCTGTTTTCCGCCCTTTTCTACGGATGGCAACTTTAAGTTTTAATTATAATGCTATTTTTGCTTGCAGAAATCACCAAAACGTATCGTGGGTCTATAGTTAGTGCTCCCTGATGAAATTTTTGGATATCCACTTCATAACTCTACCGAGTAGCATTTTGTTTATGAGTAAAGGCACCAAGTAATGCGTCAAGTACAGGATTGACCTAAAACAGTAGTATTCTCGTGACACAGTAGCCCCTTATAAAATTGGGAGCTTAATTTTTGAGCAACGCACCTTGCAGTATTAGCCGGAAGTATTGGCTTTTTCCCAGTTTTTTAAATTGTTAAATTAATTATTAAAATATATCTCGACGCTACCGAACTTCTATTGCTCGATTTGCCAGAAAATTCGGCAAGATAACTGCCCAAGAATGCAAACATCAACTGAGTCCACTTCCTGTTGACGCCGCGCGTGTGTTGCATTAACGTCTTTGCTGAATTTGTTCCCTTATATTTCCACACAATTCAATTTAAGTTTTTACTAAAATTCGAAACCTCCGATGGCAAGTCGAAGAACAAATTAGGAATAAAAGTTTAAAGGGGACAAAATGACAAGTTCATTATCTGTTCCATGTCCTCAAGAATGCATGCAGGCCGGAAAAGATTTGTTTTATAACAGAAAAAATAATCTTGTGGATGTTTGCCACTTTCGTGAGTCAAGGGACAAGCAAATTTTATTTACTCATTAATTATCCTTTAGCCGGGACTTACACTTTATGTTATAATATTCATAGTAACACTAAGTTAGTCAGCCTAATATAATGGTTGTATTACTCTACTTACAAAAATTCAAAATAACGTGTAACGTTTTAATGTGTAACGTGGCACCTCGTTTGAAAAACTCATGCAGGCGTATTTGGTCGATATTACAGAGGAAAACGCCTTTTTTGCGGTCTTAATTAATTGACTAAAAAAGTGTTTCATTACCCTAGTCCCAGAGGTTTTTCTTGAATGTTTTTTTTCATGAATTAGAGAGCAAGCCGGAAAGTGGTGACAATGTGTCCTCGCCGCTTCGCGGCTCGCTCTCTCTTTCTTGAAGGAAAATTTCAAGAATAACCTCTGAGACCTGGCTAGTGTTTCATTTGAAAATCTTGGTTATTCGTCTCTGACTCGATACCTCTTGCAAGAGATTTTTAGTTTTACACAGTGCTGAACTACAAACGAACATCGAATGCTGCCAAATGCAACTACTGCATCTGCTCCCCTTACGAACACTATGACACACCTAAAAATACCAACTGTCCAAACTCTGCTTTAATATATAGAAGACAAACACCTTGATATTGCAGAGAGCTCCTGGGTGGACCCACACTGAAAAATGAAAAGAGCCAATTCGGCCCCAAAAATGGGGCCGAAACGGGTGAGTCCAGAACGGTACTGTTTTTGGGGCCAATGGGGCTGTTTTGGTACCAAAATTTGAGGTTAAATTGGCCCTTGCATCAGGGCCAAATTAGACCATGAAAAGGGTCAATATGGAAAACACTAGGGCCATTTTGGATTTTCCAGTAACCAAAACAGCCCCTCAAATTTTGGCCCTCTTAAAAACTACCCCTCAAAAAGTAGCCGATTCAGCCCCATATCGGGCCATTATGGCTTTTTCAATTTGGGTGGGGTCTACAGATTTCTTCCCTTAATTAGGTATTGACAAATAATGAAACCAAACCAAGACTTATTTCAAACATTTATTCAGTTCTACATAAGTTACTGTGATCTGTGTACATCATAACAATGCATATTCCAAGCTCTTTATGTAACATTATCTTCGGTTAATCTCAACTTTTCTAGACTGTCGCAGAACATTCAGAATTATTGAAGGAATTAAATTGGCCAAGAGAGACACTTGTCTTTGGTGCGATCAAAGTAACTACTTCGTAAAACTGTTTTCACAAAAGACAAAGTCAAAATCATAATCAGCATCATTGGAACACTTAGAACCTATCGTGAAAATAAAAAATTGGAGTTGTAAAGGGTTTCATTAATTAAAACTCACCAGAATTAATTACCCCCTTTGACCAAAAAAAAAAGATTGTAAGAGTTGGTCAAGTTCTCTTGCTAACAATTCTGACAATGTATATTAGATTGAAGCAAAAGAGTTGTAAGAGCAATAATGAACTAAGATGCGTTAGCCATATATCAATGTTCAAGCTTCTGATTACAACTCCAACTCTGTGTACCTTGCTAGTGCGAGCCTTTAATGACTTGACCTAATACTTTTGAAGGGTGCTTTTCACTTGTGACAAAGTCAGGGTCATAGTCAGAGTAGTAAGTGTTTCGTCAAAAACCGTAATGATTGCGTGACTATGAACATTGATTTAGTTAAAGTTTAAAGGGATTATGTTTGATGACGTTGATTGACATTGATTCTTTACATTGATTAAAAAGGCATTAGGTTATTGTATTTCAAACCAGTTTTTCACTAGAATCGAAGCGAGAAAGACGTTTATAGTCTGTTTACAAATCTGCTAACCTGTAAAGTGCGACTGTTATAACGACCCGCCACAGAAGTAAGTTTATATTGAAGTTTTCTGAGTTTAGCTACAAGATTAAGACTCAATTTGTGTTTGTTCTGATTGCGCATTATCTGCATTATAACTGTATTTCTTTAGATCGAATAATTATTAAATCTTGGCTTGATATTATGTGGTTTGTGGTGGTCGTTTGAGCGAACCAGTTCCAAGGGGAAACAGTAAGAGCACTCATCACCTTGTGAAAATCAAAAATCAGAGTTGGAAGGGAAGTCATAACCAAAAGCTTGATGGAATTGGAGTCATCACAACTTTCTATTCCTCCGATTCTGCTTAGTATGTAGAAAATCAGATTAAGGGTGGAATCGTTGCACCACTTACCAGTCAAAATTCTTGTTCCCATGCTTTATAGTTTTCACTAGATCAAAAGTGAAGGAGTCATAATTGGAGTAATTATACCTTGTTAGTGTTTTATCTAGATCAACACTTTATGCTTTTGATTACAGTTCCGACTCTGTATCCTACTAGTAAGCCAGCCCTTATGACTTGGCAAATGTTTTAAACTATATTTTACTCCACGGATATTATGTTAAAAAAATCTTGCCAAATCTTGGCCTATAAGGGTGAAAGAAAACTTCCATGAAAAAAATTTTGACAATTTGGCAACACCTCATGAGGTTGTTCTGGATTTACATTCAGCAAGAACTGAGGCATTTGCCAAGTCATTTAAAAAGGGAGGAAACATTGACAAGTGTCTACCCCAGTCCACTTTCAAGCAATGCCTGATCTAGAAAAGTCTAGATGGCTTTGCATTGGGTGCATGATACATTAAATACATAAAAACACCCAACCAATGCTATCACTGCTTCAATCTTCTGAGGAAGCTGGCATATAACCCCTCCCTTTGTCACAACAAAATCCTGAATTTTCCTGTCAACATTGCATCCCTCTGCAATAAAAACAAATGTTGTAATTTTAGAAATGATAATAACAATAATTAAAACATAACAAACAGTACCTACACATAAAAAGTCAGTATGGTTATAACAATACTATTGTCCAAAAAAAATGTTGGTTTAATTGCTTCTTTCCAGTTTTCAGGTATGCATGAATGGGAATGAACGTTTATTCGTTTGTCTCACGATAGAATTGCTTTGAGATATTGATCGCGACGTTTCGACTGCAATACTGCTAGTCTTCATCAGGCGATGAGGTCGATTGTTTACGTGTCGCTATTTATGAACGTTGGTTCGATGTGATTGGTGCATTTCGATCCTCATTATTATTCCGACTAACAGATGATGTTCCCTCAGGGGTCCGCTTTGTGGTTGAACGGCTGTTATGCTTTCTGATCGTAGGCATCCATGCATCAGAAATTTCAATTCCGCTGTCTCTATTGATGTTATTAGAATGAAGTCTTATTTGGATAGCCTCTTTGACCCTACGTGTGTGTCGGTGAGGGTCACGATCGATAAACTTGACTTGATTCCATAAAGGAAAATGCCCCATTTCGTTTGCGTGCTCCGAAACTGCGGAGGTTTGTGTATGAGCAAGCCGTATATCTCTGTCATGTTCTTTTATCCTGTCTTGCATCGCTCCCCCTGTTTCCCCTATATATACTTCGCCGCATTCACATGGAATTCTGTATACAACACCTTCTTGTTTGCCTGGTTCTAGGGCGTCTTTCAGTCGTACTAAGTAAGACCGAAGAGTTGTGTCAGATTTAAAGACGGTGCGAACACCTTGCTGTTGTAGGCAGTGGCGAAGAACCTCTGATACACCTTTAATATAGGGTAAAACCGCAGTAGATTTAAATTCCTGTGTGGGTTCGTTGTTGGCTGTTGGTCTTGTGGTTTTAGCAAGTTTTCGTATGAACGAAGAAACATAACCGTTAAAAACAAGTACCGACGATAAATGTTTCTTTTCTTCAGAGACAACTGATGGTTTTGTTATGAGGTCCCGTAGGAAACCAACAGATCTGTTTTTAGTCTGCAACAGATCTGTTGAAACATCTGCAGCAGATCTGCAGATAGTCTACAGATGATCTGCAGAATGTCTGCAGAATATCTGCAAAATGTCTGCAGAATGTCTGCAGAACTCATCTGCAATTTGTACAGACGTTCTGCAGACGATCTGCTGATTGTCTGCAGAATATCTGCAAAATGTCTGCAGAATGTCTGCAGAACTGATCTGCAATTTGTACAGACGTTCTGCAGACGATCTGCTGATTGTCTGCAGAATATCTGCAAAATGTCTGCCGAATGTCTGCAGAATTCATCTGCAATTTGTACAGACGTTCTGCAGACGAAGGAGGTATAAATAGCAAGCATAATAACAGACGTACTGCACCAATCAAACACCTTTTATTTTTACCGTAAATACATAAAATATTCTCTCAAATTGCGCCGAAAAAGCTTAGGATAGCCGTTAACTACAACTGAAAACCTGTAACAGTTACTTTAGTAATAAAACAATGCATTAACCACAAAATTAAAACGAGAGAACATTGAGAAGTCCCAGCTCACGGGTCATGAGAAGCAAAAGCAAAACTAAATCACAACAGTCTGACCTGTAAACACACGGTCACAGTCACTCGCTTAAATTTCTTAAATGAATAACACATCAAAATGCTGACATTGAAATAATCGAGCTCAATAACAAAGAAGGATTTTTGTCGGCAGCTATAAGAGATCGAGCAAACACAACTGTTCGATCATATGCGTGCAGTTCGGACGTGACGGTTTGGTTTGTAACACGCGCCGCTATACTTCAAGTCGCTCACCTCTTCGTTTCTCCAAGATCCACGATGAGTTGCATTTCTTTATGAATGGATCAATCCATTTGTGGTTCAGGTTTTGCTATGTTCCAGGTGATACTAAACGAACATACATAACGTGGGCAAATAATCTTTGATCACTGCTCTTGCAACGTAATGTTTCCTACGCAAGCTTCGTCTGTTTCCCATTCATTAAGAGTCGCTTGAGGCACAGTTGATTTTTAACCAATGCTTTTTCCATCTTCGCTCTATAAACAGCTAAAAATCTTTTTTTTAACTTTTTGAATCCAAACTGGATGCAAATAACTTGCTTAACTAGCGAGAAAACGATTGAACATTTCATTCCAGCAGAAAAACGGTCGCGAGGAAGATGAGTAATAGGATCTTCTAGTAAAATGTGGACCAATTAGATTAGGTCTGGAATGTCTCCAGGGAATTTACCCGATCGCGTATCAGTCACGGAAGGTCTACAAAGAATAAATATTTGAGATTTATTTTGAATTTACATGAATTTAAAACTCCACGTCTGTAAGACTTTATTTTGAGTTAAATTTAACTGTAATCAACGATGAAGTACATGGCTTTCGTTTAATGGTGCTGTGTAAAACTGGTAAGTACTCAGTCATGTTTTAAGAACTGATTTACCGGCAGCATTCTTGAATGTACTTTGAAAAGCTACATAAGTCTTGAGAGTGAATAAAATAAAATGAAAGTAAGGTACTTTTCCGACGCTTTTTATAATAATTGGATGATTTAGCTTATGTTTAAATTTATCGACAAAGTGGCGGATGGACCCGACCGAAGAGTCTTAGTTGTCTAATTTCGAATTGATAAACACACACGCTAAATTAATTAAGACGGCTTGCAGACTCTGCAGACTTTACAGATCATGTGCAGATCTGTTTTTCATCTGTTTCTCGTCTGCAGGAAAACATCTTTGCAGACGATGAAGCCATTGCGTCTGCTACAGACTGACAACAGACTTTACAGACGATAAAATAGTCTGCAGCTAGTCTGTTTTTCGTAAAACAGATCTGTTGCAGATCTGCTGCAGATCTGTTGGTTTCCTACGGGGTGTTTTGCTCGGTTATACAGACACTTAACAATACCATGCTTCACTGACTGAGGATGGTGTGAGTAATAGGCTAAGTATTGATCAGTGTGTGTGGGCTTTCTGTACACACTAGTAGTAAGAAGGCCACTTGAGTCCCTTATAACTGATGTATCGAGAAAGGGAATGCTGTTATCTTTCTCGGTTTCCATGGTAAAACGAATAGTGGGCTGTTGGTTGTTAAGATGTTGTAAAAAGCCGTTGACAAATGAATAAACATTCGTGAGACGAACGAATAAACGTTCATTCCTATCTTACACCACGATGAACAATATTCACATCTTTAATGACATATGCATGAATGGTATACTGTATAAATAATATATTGTAGTTTGTTGAAATTATGCTTACTTTTATGTTGTTGGAAAAAGAATGATGGCATAATTATGTCTAATACATTCACACATCATTGAGGAGGTAATTAAAGTGTGCTTGTCCTGATACAAGAAGAGTATTTCAGTATTTCCCACCAATCAAGAAATTTTGAAGCTGTATTTATGTAGCCATTATTATTCTGTGAGATTCAGTGAAGTCTGGTGACTGTAAAGGAATGGCCCCCAAGGGATGCCCTCATAATAAAAGCTAAATTGCATCTTCATTTTGTCTGATTTCCACTTGTATCTGGGGTTCCCAAGCATTTAGGTTTCAATGTACAGTTGAGTTTGTAGCACTGCTGTGGTATTTTGTATCACAATAATAGCAGGAAAAACATTGTATTCCCAAAACACCTACCTCTACAATAGTGGCAACTTCCTCCCGAAGTCCTCTTAGCACTCTGATCACTGCCGCAGAACCTTGTTCACTACCAAAAGGATGCCCGGCTTTCTATTTCTACCACAGAAGAAATGTTATTAAATTAAAACTGGTTCCCTTGGAGCACCAAGTTTAGTTACACACAGTTCTGGGTAATTCTGGGAGCAAATTGATTGACAGACCCTCTCACCTCAATCACACCTGCAGAATTCTGCAACCTACAATTCTATTTCCTAATTTTATACATATTAATTATATTATTATAATTCACATTATTCTTTCAACCCTTTAAGCCTTAAGAGTGATCAGCATCAAATTGCTCCTTGTAATATCAGTGCTTTGTAAAACAGAGTGTTCATGAGAATTATGGACATAATCACACAATTTGCTTGATATTTTATCAACTCCTTCCCACTACCTCTGTAGGAAATGAATAGGGGCAACAAATGAGAATTAAAATTTTGATCTTAGGATTTAAAGGGTTTTAAATTTGTCTATTTTTAATGCATTTATTTCACACTTATTTATCAGACAAGACAACTAATGTATTGGGAAGGGGAAGCCAAGTACTGAAATCTACAGTGTAAATGTATAACCAGACCACACCATCCTTACCATCTTCTTTAGTTCAAGTGCTTACTGTTGAAATGGCTTTAAGGTTTTTTCATTCTGTTTATCATTCTCCCTGTTTTAAATAGGGGACAGTGAGGGGATGGACTCCTCCACTGGCTTAATTAACTACAGAATACAGGGTCACTTATTTCCTTATCATTAGAAAATAAAAGCATCTCGTTCTTCAAAGCCTTCCGACACCAGTCACGAATTGCTGATACGTTTTCAGTGTAAGGGCTCGTGTAAGGGCCCTTACACCCTTACACCCTTACAACAGTTTTGGTTTATAATGCGAGGTATAATAAGACACTTAAATCTTTTTATAAAGGCAACAATGATGAAAATGGTGTACGGATCCTATGACCTCTTGAAGGCTTATGGCTGTTGTCATGGTAACAGCATATTTTTTGGGCATAATATGGTCCACATCACATTGATCCCACCAGGTGGTTTATTAGCCAACAAGGGTGGACAAAGCATTTTGCGCGAAATGCACAACATCCATGTTGCAATTCATTTGCAAGAGCAAAAAACATGATTTCTGGCCTTAAATGGTTATTTTTTTTTCCGCGCTTGCTTTCTTACCAAAATGCAAATCGCTTACGTTGCCCATAAGGCACCTATTATCTGGCCTACAAAAAACACAAATTTCCCTACTTACCAATGGCTCCTTTAAGCAATTTTGATAGGCTGCAGTTGAAAGTTTAGCATATAGCCCATACAGCTCTTACAGCCCTTACACCCTTACAACCCTTACAGCCCTTACGCCCTTACAGGCCTTACAGCCCTTATAACCCTAATATAATAAATCTTGCATTTTAAATGCAGAATTTGAGATTCTCACAACTGAACAGTTAGTTTCTGCTTTCTCTGTTACCACAAGTCTTGTAAGGAGTTTAGTAGGCTCATTTTCCCAAAGAGTAATCAAGCCTAACCCTTAAAGCTCAAAGATTTTCAGAGCATATTTATCCAAACTATTGCTATAAACATGCCTGGGGGCAGAGGGGGGAGGGGTATTACTTATAATGTCCGATATAGGGAGGCCTCGCCCAAGAGGGGCACCTCTTTGAGGCTGAAGTTATATGATGAAAGGAAAGGGGTTTCACTTGTTGAAGTATAAGAAAGGGTAGGGAAGTCCGTCATTGCGGTATCTCTGTGAAAGCTGGACCTTCTAAAGGGGCTTAAAAACAGAGAGATTTTATGGCTCTGAATAAGACAAGATACCCTGGGTACCAGAGGTTTTTTCTCGCCTGCGTCGGGGAGCTTTGTTTCGTCGGCCTCAGGCCGACACGTGTTCGGCCAAAAGCCGAAGACACAAGACTTGACCGAAACTGGAGACCACGCATGAAAAGCCTCTGGCACCCAGGGTAAATACAAGAAAGCTTTCTGGTTTTTCTTAGAGATTTATTCACATAATTTTTTAAAAATGGTGCATTTTTAAAAATCAAAAGAAATGCAGCGTTTGCAACTATTGAAAAAGGCCTATAGTCATTGTCAGTCCTCTATTCGAGTTTCAAACGAGTTTAAGGTGGCCCTAACCTATTTATATGCGCGTTGGTTATGTTTTTCAGTTGAATCGCGTTTTTCGGCAGGAAAAATTTAACCGATTTCTATGATTTTTGTCATCCTTAATAAAAAATGGTCAAACTTTAAGAAAACATTATTTATTTTCTCGTAGGTATAAAATGGTTTGAGATATCGGCATATGTTTAAAACCGCATTTTTACAAAAAATGTCAATAATTTAGAAACCCTAAGATAGATTTTTCTCTAACGTCAGCAAATAAGAGCTCTCTAGTTTTATATCTGCACGTTTGAAGTCAATCGTGACCGTAGAACTCGCTGCACAAATAGCTGGTCAAATTTTAAAATGAAACGCTAACACATTTGTGAAAGTTGACGCACAAATAGAAGAACACTGATGACGGATCGACTACATGTATCTCCTATCTGAAAGGATATAGGTTCGGGCCACCTTAACTAGAATGAAGAGCGCTTCCTTTTTGTTTGAGGGACCACGGCTGAAAATGATACCTTTGCTAAATTCTCTCTTTCAAACATAATTTACTTGGAAGCGTAACATACTGAGCAAATACCATCAATGCAGAGAGATGTGATCAAAGAAAGAACAGATGAACAATAAATATCATTATTCTCATATAAAAATCTAACGTAACCAATTTAGTAGGTCGTTATAATTCGAGTTAAGTTCTGCTAAAGAGAGAATTTCCTGTCTGTTACCAAGCCTCAGTCATCCTTCGCTCCCTGCCCATTTTCTTATACTCCAATATTAGCATTTAGTCCACCAATCACTATCTCTGCGGAATTTAACAGTCGGGAAAACAGCGTCTTTTGGTTTGAAAAAATAATGTTTGAAAGAAAAACGTTGTTTGCTCGACGAATTAGCTTGGCCAGTCTTGCGACCTTTTTCTTGGGTATGATTTCAACAAGAATAGAATCTATCCAGGCTCCGCAGCAGATCGAATTTGTTCTCTCCAACAACTAGCCTAAGAAAAAGGTTAAAAATTGTTACTACGTTTCTCAGTAAAAATCCTTGTGCGCGCAATATCTGTTTATCCTTAGAGAGAGTTCTATTATTTTAGAGAATTGTTTTACAAACATTCAATATTATCTGAAGGGAGAATGACGAAGGTGTTGTTTATCTTTTGCAGGTGGCTTCATACTGGATTTTTTTTAGAATATGAACGTTGTTGACTGTATTAGTAGATTACGAACAATAGTATACTAAATGCGTAGCTGATGTATTCGATCATATATAGTCGCACCTAAGTTGCCGCTATGACTGACGGATAAGCGTATTTTACAAGATTCAACATGAATACGAAAGCCCTTTCAAAAGACATGTCGTATAAAATATATTGAGCGTATTTACAGTTTAAAGACAAATATTAAAGCCAAACCCAATAACCAAAAAGTTGCCTGAGAGTGTCTTTCACAGCTTGCCTTACTTCTCTGATCTTCCAACAGTACACCAACGGGTTCAAGGAAGAATTTAACAGCACTAAAGTAACTGTAAATTGTCCGGCCAAGTAAAATGATGAAGTCAACCCGTTTTGACGTATTAAAGATTCGGCTATAAAATGCGGTAGATAACAAATAATCAATGCTATCTGTACCCAAAGGGCACTGTAGACTGCTTTTCTGTAGCGATCTATGTTAAGTGGAATGACTTGGCTTGGTTGTCTTTGAGAGGCGTGACCATGGACTTGAATCTGGTAATGACGCAGCAAGTGAAAAATTTTTGTGTAAGAAAAAATTGAGGTTATCATACAAAGTGACGCCATTATGAAAACAAATACATAGCTGAATAAACCAGCGAGGGACAAAACCCAGATGACAGCTACAGTTATATAAGCTCTCTTCCGAGTCACAACCCTCTGGTACTTGAACCCCAGCAACAACGCGAGCAGTCTGTCCACGCTTATTGCAGTTAATATTATCAGAGAAACTAGGCACAACATTTTGCCTGTGATAGAAACGGCCACATGTGCGTAATAGCAAGTACTCCATGCTTCGTACACTACAGATATCCAATAGACCACAGCCAGGGGTTGTACAATGATACCAACACAGAGATCAGTTATCGCTAGGTTACGATACAGGAGTTTGGATGGCGGCTGAAGAGAGGCCGATTCTTTACGTAGCGCTAGCAGGATCAGAGTATTCCATAAAAATGCGGTGATGGATAGGAAAATATTCAGTGCTGCCAGAAAGAGAAGGTGATTGTGCAGGTCAACAGTGATTTCTGCTGAACAATGCGCAACTTTGCTCGTTTTCTGGTGTTCAGGATAAAAAAAATCGCTTAGTGATTCGGTCATCCCTACGATCTGCAAAACATCGATGCATGTGAGTAAAAATGAACTGTTTTAAAACATGGTTCCCTTTTAACGCCGATCAGTTTGCCATTATTCTATCTGTCTTGAACTGTCAGTCAAACTGAGATAGCTGGTGTTGCAAGTGTTATGATTCATGCAGCGGAAGTCTCGAGAAAGTCATTCTCATAAGTCCATGCAATAAAAGGAGATTTGCTAAAACTTTTATACCGCAACATGCAGTACACCAACACACGAGTCCTTGGCAGAACAATTTCTGTAATGGGCTATATCAGACTCTAGATTTACAATTCTCAATGCTTGACGACGGAACAAAAAGTTTTCTTCTTTTTCGCTGAGTAATTTGTTAATTAAATCAGATCTGATATTCCAATATCTGAATCTTTAATTGATATACTGCGAATACTATAAGACACGCAACTCAAAATTCATAATGCAGATAATGTATATATGCATAATGCATATGACTTGACTTTGCCTAATGCATAGTCACCATGAAACACCACTGCAAAGTTACTTGGTAGCGTGCTTAGCGTATACGGCAACGTTTGCGTCTCACTTATGACGTAATATATAGATTTAGCCAAGCCTAAAAGCGGAGCTCATTTTACATTCGAAGCCATTCACTAAGATCAGTATATACTTTAAAACAGTATGGCTTAGTCAATCACTAAGAGTGCCCATCCTCATTGGTAATATCAAAAGAATCGTACGACAAAGGACTTCTTATTATTTCATTGTTCATCTTCTTTTATCTAATACTTTAATTCATAATGATACTCTCTTGCACTCGTGTAGTGAGTATTCTGCTTCATAGAAGAATATATATGTTTTTCCCCCATGTTAGAACTTTCAGACTAGAGCCAGTCATTGCCTTTTTTGAAAAAAAAAAAAACCTACAAACCCATGCATATCATTTAGGAATTGACTGATCTGCTAGGACAGTTTTAATTTTTAATTAACAGTGAAATTCTCGTTATGACGAGAATGGTCCAGCCGGCCAGATGGAAAACGCTCGAAGATAATCGCAAGGAGGATTGTTAGGGCACATGTCCTTTATCTATGCTCAATTCCTTCTTAATTATTTTTAGTAAAAAAAAGGCAAGAAACGTTTTTGCCACATTCAAAATCAAATAGCTCCTTTAGCTTAGGGGTATATTTTATTGAATTTAGCAGTTTTCAAAAACTAGATACTTTCAGTGTTTTAACTTTTTGGCGCGAAATCTTAATTTTATTATTATAGGATATTAAATTACTGCATCTAAATTAAAGGAAATTTTCGCAAGGACATCAAAACAAAACAGATTATTTTAATACGCTAATGCGCTATCTTTTTTTGGAAAAGCTGCAAAGACTGCAAATACCCCACCCCGGGACAACACTAAAATTGCATTTCCTGTAAATAAGCTGCAAATGCTATATTTATAGGAAATTTGTGATAATCTGATCAAAATGCGTGAAGCACCCTTCGCAAATCGCTCCTAGCCGCTAGCTATTAATTATTGCCAAAAGATCGCATCGATCTGATTAACATCAGTGCCGGACTTAACTAGATTTTAGTCATACTTTTTTTATTTTCGAAAGTCTCTTAAATAGTGAATGGTAAACAAACAACCGACCAGCTTAACATGAGTATTTTCTCATCACGATGGAACAGGGGGTATTAATTGTCGCATTGATCACACAAAGCGAGTTTATTTCAGCTTTCAAATATCTCGCAGAGTTTTTCTAGGCTTTACTGCCTCAACCATTCGGTCACAAAGAAAGTGTCTTTACCTTCAAACTCTTCAAACGATGTATTGATTGTTTTCCCTCCATGAGCGACATGATCACAATGGCGGGAAGCAATTCCTTACAGAAGGATGCAAAAAATGCTGTACGGTGGTTATAAAGCGAAAATCACACATATCTTTTTAAAGCATATGCATTAAAAATATTCATATAGAAATATCTATAACTATCTAGATAGGCATATTTTTAAGTGACATGTTGAAAAAGGGATGGTGTTAACCGCATGTAGAAGAATTGACAAATGCCCCATCCCCGGGCAGAGGCTTTCTGACAAATTCCCCACCGCCGCGACCGACAAGATGACAAATGTCCGACAAATGCCCAGGAGAAAATGAGCACGCTTGAAATTGACTGAGCCATAATGGAATGAAATACATGAGGAAATCATATGATACAATTACGAGTACGACGGAGCTCATATATTTTTTTCTGTTATTATTGAAGTTCAAGGACAGTCATTTTTGATCTAAACGTTAAACCAATAAATATCATTGAATAAAGTACATGAAACGTTCGGCGGCTAAACCAGTCCTAAGAACCTGTCACTAATTCGTCAACTATTTAAGATTAAAAATATGTCACGTGACTTATACTGTAGAAAACCTGAAGATAATTAACTTACAGGTTCTTTATACCGTGCAGTTCAGGAATACGAAGAAGTGATGTCTAAAAATCAACTGAAACGCAGTTTTCTTCTCGACTTTTCGTCCTTATTTGCTTTGACTTCAATTCATGCAATACGCGAATAGACAGATTATTCAAGACCTTTTAATTTTCTATTTTCCGGCTGCAGGCGTATAGGTTGTGGTTAATCTATTCACGGGGCTCATGCAGCCTTCTTTTGGCCATTTTCTTGGGTATGATTGACTGAAAAATGTGTACATGCTAGCCTCGTCCCCAGTGAGTTCGCGCTATCCAAGGGAGTGGAGGAGGCTTGGAACAAAGCGCAATAGCGCGAATAGCCCACCGACTTGCGATATATTTTAAAAATACTAAAATGCATGACTCCGAGGCTTCAGGGAAAAAATTGCAAGTTTTTGACAACTCCATTGTTTCGCTTTTTCTAGAAGAGACTTGCGAACAAAGCAAAACCAAACCAAATGTGAAAAAATGACCAGGGAGCCTGGGAGTCATGTTAGAATTTTGATACAGTGAAATCCTGCTTTACGGACACCCGCTTAATACGGACATCTCGGGATTACCGACAGTTCGCCTCGACCCTGGAGAAAAAAAGCCCTGACATTTTCTCTCAATTCAACCCGCTTAATACGGACACTTTCTATGGCCCCTCAGTGACCGTATTAACTGGTTTAATCGTAAATCGAACGTGGGTTATTTTCCTATCAAGCTTGATAGGTGACGTCACATCCGAAATCGCCGAGGACGATTAGCCTGAGGCTGTATATGCGACATCTATGGTTGGACCAAGCAAATTATGAACTGCACTAATGCTGTATTAGTCTATTAGGCATAATGTCACGTTCATTTCACTAGGACTAAACAAAGAAAATACATAAGCACCCTAATTTTATTTAACTTCTGTAACATGTTTAAGTTCCACGAAATGTGACTAATAAGGTAACCTTAGTTACAACTTTTATTTCAAGATTATAGTTAACCTCATTTATTAATGAATTTATGATGCTGGAGCCAAGGTACAGGCTGTGATAGGAAGCGGCCGCAAAGGCGTAGAGGCAGGTATGCCAGGTTTTGTTTAACACCGAAATCCAATAAACCACGCACAATGGTTGAACGATAGCACCAATACAGAGATCAGTTAGAGCGATTTTCGTATGACCTTGAAAAATGGTTTCGGTAAGTGTTCGTCATCTGTTTCATAAGCCAATGGATGAAAAGATCAAAACATGGACTCTTCGTTTTCCCGCCAAAGAAAACCCTAATATGGAGAAGGCATTGTTTGATTGACCAATCGTGTTGCAGTATGACGTCAAAGCAATTTCTAGAAAGTTCTTCGGGCATGAAGTTTGTTTACCCGAGCGTTCGCTTAGCCAACCAAAAGCCAGGTGCGTTTGTATCTGTTCGATACACCAATCAAATCGCTCTATTTCCGTTCGTTTGTTGTTTCTGTTTTGTTCACGCGTTTTCATTTCAAGGTCATACGAAAATCGCTCTATCGTTAGGTTATGATACAGGAGTTTGGACGGCGGATGAAGTGAAGCCGATTTCATAAGTAGGGAATGACGCATATGAATGCCCAAAAGTATTATTGAATGTTGATTAAAATGCAAAAAAATCGTAATTGAATCTGATTTATGCGCAAATGTTCGTTTTTCCGCGCTAATGAATGTATATCTTCGCACTATTGGTCCCCGTTTTAAGAAAATGATTGCGTGTTATCTTGTAATGAATAGCAAAAGGTGTAATGGAACGATATTATTTCAGAGGAAAAATGCGATATACTTTGACCTTCTTTTTTCTACAATGTCTAGAATCCCCTTCGTCATTCTTTTTTACTGATTAAACATGATTGAGTATTCCAAGAAAGGTCGAAACAAAGATAACTCTAATTTGTTTAAGAAAACAAAATTTAAAACCTGAGGGTTTCTGGTTGTTGTAATAAAATAATGTCGTGGTGTCACGAAAATTATCTGTTTCATTTATTTCAGACGTTCTTCCCACCTCCCCAAGTGTAGCCTGTTCCAGGCTCCGAGATAGTCGGGAAAGCGCGAACACGAAAATAAAACTGGAGGAAACTGGGGAGAGGCCCTCCACCACCCCCTTTTCCCATATCACGCTTTTTACTAAAGTTTAATTCCCCCACCCCTTTAATTGGAACTTAAAACAATGTCGCGATCTGAATCTTCCCTCTTCAGGGAAAGAGAATTCAAACCATTTGCTTGTATTTCCCTACATATTGCCCTGGTTGGCCAAGGGGGGCTACCCCTGTGCGAAGCCAATAACGTGCATTTTCTTCTGAAATATAATTCGACGGAAAAGTTTATAACAGGCCTGCCCATGCATTTATTATGTAAGAAGTTTGCTATATGTTTAGGTGTGAAGGAACATTTAAAATTACAAGACTGCTTGAGTCAAAACATTATAGCAAATAAATACTTAGGCTAACTTCGTAATGGTTTCGCACTAAACACCTCGTGTTGTTGATGTTTGAAGACTGTATAATTGATTTTAAGTTAGACTTGCTCACAAGTCGAGCTTTTGAGCGCGTAGCGCGACAGTGAGCGCGAAGCGCACAAGGCCATGTCTACATCAAAAGCCGGGATCAAAAGTGGCTTTTAACACACGAATATTACAAAGTTTAAAAAATAGCGAGTGTTTTAGAATAAGATCCTGTTTTTAGCACGGGGTTCTGTTACTTATTTGTAGGTAAAGAGGGCACATTACGTTAGTATTCCATACCGACCAAGAGTTTAATATTGCGTGGACTATTTCCTAGTAAGTATCTCTGTCTACTTTTCTAATTTCGCGTACATTTTTTGCATTAAGAACATAATAATTAACCACAGAATAACCCATGTTTACTGAGCACTGATCACAGAATACAAATTGCTACCGACCTAGAACCATTAAGTTAAAATTCAAAAGCGACATGTACCTACTTTTTGGCATGTTTTGGTTTCCTCTTCCTAAACTCAGAACGCCTGTTACATTCACATACTGCAGTAAAGTTGAGGCAAACGGCGAGACAGACTAGTGTCATGTGAAAGAGCAGTATTCTTTTTGAGTCAATAAAACATCGTGTTCTTTCTCGTTGTCCTTGGCCAGTTGAACAGTGATCACAGCATTTTAATTTGACTGTGGCGCCGCGAAGCAATCTCGTGATATTAAGAATAGAGTTTATTCATTGGCTGTTGTGTTGCACGTGCTAATTATAACTCAGCGAGAAAAGATTGATTATACAAACAATGTTTTTGTTATTTAAGGGGCAGTTTACATGGAGGGAGGAAAATCCTAGTACCAGGAAGATTCTGGAAGGTGGAATAATTTTACGTTGGGTTTGCATGCAGAAATTTCGGCTCGTGAGTTGTCCAAGTAGAGAAGGCTGGAGACAGAATTTAAATAGCGGACGACAAAATCAAAATGCAATTTGGGTCCTTGTGCTCTCTTTACTAGCTGGCCTAAATCACTACCTTTCAGCTGAATAGACCATTTTACAGTTATCCTAGCCTTTGAATGAATGTGAGGCTGAGGTTGACCTTGTTTTGATACAAACTTCTTTCCTTTTCTTATGGAAATTATGCTTAAAAATACTAGTTAGCATAAGAACGAAATGATTTACATAACAAAGCAGGAAGGGTTGTATCAAAACAAGGTCAACTCCAGCCTCGTTTCCACCTGTAACTGTAAAATGGATTATTAACACAATAATCTGCTCGTAGATTACTCCAAACGAAATGGTCGGCCTTTATTGCCGTAATTAGCCACTGAAAGACCCGCCGACGTTTTTGTCGCGTTTGTCCCTAGTACTAGGATCTTCCTAGCTAAAGCAGTTTACATGGTGCTAGGATCTTCCTACCTCTCAGCTAGGAAGATCCTAGCGCTAGGGACAAGTACAACCCTTTGCATGTAAACTGAATACAGAAAACGTATGGCGCCAGGATGATCCGCCCTCTAGTATCTTCCTGATACTAGGATTTAATCCGGTTGATAAATGGAACACAGCTTTTGGGTTGTTCCAGTGGAAAATTTTCTGGAGCAACGGAACTTGTGCAAAATTCCCGTTTTTTCCGGACGGATTTTTCCAAACGGAAATTGATACCAGTTTCAGGCTTTCGCGGCTTTCGCGGCCGTTTTTTGGAAGCTTTGTACGATACTTAGATTAGATTTAGATTAAGATTTCGGTAAAAGGAACCGATCTGTACGAATAGTAAACATGATTGCGGAATGAAATACACCAGTCCTGAATATTTCTTACCATTTGCCCAAACCATGAACCGACAGGTAATTTGTCCATGTAAATGAAAAACAACCTCAACATTCTTTGTTTTAGCGGCTGCTAAACTTCTGCAATGTTCATGGCTATCATCAATGGAGGTGTGAGACCCCAGGTAGGCCAGATTGAGGTAACCCGCTCAGGTGTGGTAAAAAAAAACCGCGTTTACATTCCATCTTACAACCCTGTCATTCCTGAGCGGTTTTTCTCAAGATTAATAGAGAGTTCAAGCGTCACATAGACGGCAAACGGCAAACGTTAGATTCTAGTTGAGAATTTCTCAAAATAGAAAATGAGCAGGTAAAAATAGCTCAAACTACTTACAGTCAAACCTCTTTAATACGGACACCAAAGGGACAGAACCAAGTGTCCGCTGCTATGGAGACGGCCTGGAGTGCTTGCAGAGCATCGGTTCCTCCAACGCAATGCAAAGCCGTAGCTGTAGCCCCCTCAGTAAGGGCCCAAAATACACGCTGAGGGACGGGAGGGTCGGGATCACCATTAGCGGATAGACAATCAATGACAAGTGAGCCACTGTCTGAACTTGTTACGAAGTAAAGAATTATTGCAATCAGGGACACCACGGACAGGAATGTTCCAAGATCGCCATATTGGTCCATCACATCAAACCACATATCCGTCATCGATCTACACGAAAGACGATAGACACCTTGGAAACTATCGGTTGAATTTTTTCCTCCGAGGGCTGATGAACACGTAAGGTTGGCCAGTGCCGCGTTTCGCTCCATGCGCAAACCCACTCCTCCAAAAATACTGAGCCATAGAAAGGAGTAGAGAGTGGGCGCTGCCATTAGGGCCATTTATACGAGAAAAAATAAGACGCGTCTTACATAAGACGCGTCTTGAATAAGACGTGAACTTTCCGTATAAACGGCACATTTCGTCTAAAATAAGACGCGTCTTATTTTAGACGAAATGTACCGTTTATACGGAAAGTTCACGTCTTATTCAAGACGCGTCTTATTTTTTCTCGTATAAATGGCCCTATTGTAGCGTTGATGAATTCTCGAATTGTGCGGCCGCGTGAAATCTTGGCGATGAACATGCCAACAAAGGGACACCAAGCTATCCACCATCCCCAGTAGAAGATGGTCCAATCGTTCATCCAGTCGGAGGCCTCCAGCTGATCGGGGGCGTTACCAAGCTGAGCAAAAGCATCTGTGTGGAAGCTCAGCTGTAGCACATACTGCAGATAGTAGCCCACGCTTTGTACATACAGGTTAAGCAGGTACCACGCATCATCGTAGAACAGGACAATCAACATCAACAACATACCAATACAAAAGCACATTTCACTCAACCGTCTGATGCCCAGCTTCAATCCGCTGACCACTGAGACCGTGGCGCACGCCGTACCACCCCAGATGGTAATAATCTGGTTTGTTGTGCTGAAAGCAATGTTGCTATTCAGTCGCTGAAATCCAGTATTGAGCTGAATGGCGCCAAGACCCAAGCTGGTGCAAACACCGAACATGGTACACACAACGGAGAGCACGTCTATGAATTCACCCGTGCATCCATAGATCCTGTCTCCTAGCAACGGGTAGAAGCAAGTACTTATTGTCATGGGGAGGTCTTTTCTGTAGCTCAGGAAGGCCAAGAGGAGCCCCACAACTACATACACAATCCAACCGTGGGTACCCCAGTGAAAAAGCGTCAAGTTTATAGCATCTTGAGCGCGCTGATTGTCGGAATATCTGCAGTTATAACGAATAAAAACATTATAGATTACAGGGAAATTTCTTGAATAGTTTGCATCCTAAGTCATAAACAACAGTGATAGTTTTATACGTTTGGTTAACGAATTTTAAAAACTAACGTTGAGCAATTATAGGTGCGTACCAAGTGAGGGGTTTAAGGCCAGGGGCTCTGGAGACCCCTCTTTTCTCTCTGTGAAAAGACGGGTGACTACATCTTGTAACCAGAATGTGATAAGAATATTGATATCAATGGTCTCGTTTAAATTTTGGCTCGAAAACAGCCTCAACGCCTGCTAATCTCGGCTGAAATGTATGTCACGAACAACCTCGTTCAACCTGGTCCCCAGGGCTTTTTCTTCAAAAAATGGGTGGGGCGGGTTAAGGGAAAAGCCCTGGGAACGAGGTTCAACCTCGTTCCCAGGGCTTTTTCCCTTAGAAAAAAAATGGTACTCTTGATTGGTTGAAGTAAATTTTCAACCAATCAGAGGCACTAACCAGATCAAGGCAGTGACACATCAAGTGTGATTATGTACTAACACAAGTACAAAAACTTTCATTGTAGTTCACTAACAAAAATTTTTTTTCTCCAATTTCACTGCAGCATTACCACCTACCATTTCATCCACTCAATGGCAATGGGTTCAAACTAGCTCCAACCAAAAGGAGACTGAGTATATCGCACCGTACAGTATCAGAGCGGATGTCGAAACAGTGCACAGTCTCCAGTTCCATAATTTACTCTGTTTCTCTCCCCTCCTCCCATCCCTGACATTTTACGGGTCCCCTCCCCCGAGTTTTGCGAGGTTTTTCTATACACGTATTTCTAGTACTCGTCATATAATATTGGTGTCATAGGAGCATACAAAACATAACGTAACTTGAAAGGATTTAACGTTAATTATCGACGTATGACTTTATACAACATCATGGAGTCTATAAAACGAAATAATCTTACCTCCCAAAGTAACGGTTTTCATAGTGACCAGGTTCGTAATGCCAAATCGGCTACGCTGAAAGAAAAGAGTTTTTAAAAAAATTATTGAAATCCAAAAAAGCGATCTGATCATTTAAATCCTGAACGCTACTGAGCAGTTCTTTCCTGGTTCTAACTTTTGAGTCTGTGGATGAAATCCTAAACTGTGACCATTCATCCAATCAAAACTACTGCGTTTTGTATTGCTGTTTGTTGCGCTGTGAAAGCTCAAACTTCTGAATTGTAAATAAACTTCTGAATTATGAAAAAAATCCTAGAAGTGTGAACATTTGAAGGGAAGCTATCGAGCTACAATGTTCATACGCCCTTGAATAATCTGTGCTTTTTTGACCGCCCATTAAGAGCAGAATCAGGACTCTGCAGTTTGAAATCGTAAAGGAATCAGATAGAGCTATGTCTATAGTATTGTTTGATCATTTACATATATTATATAAAGAACAGCACCATTACCTACTCCCAAGTAGAACAAACTAATTCCAATTCCAGCGGCAAAAAGCATGGTAAAATATGTGGCGTCGTTGAATTCTGGCTTTTCATTTGGTTTGCCGAGCTTAAACTTTGAATACTTGGACACATAAAGCACTACAATAAACAACGCCCATATATCCTGCGTACCGATGTACAACCACGTACACTTTAGCGTTATCCATCCACGCCATTTTTCCAACTCTTCGTTGGCCGCTTGTGCTTGAATTATGCACCAAAAAACAAAGCACCAGATGATGAGAGCTGACAACAAAGTTACAACCGGGTTTAGCCGAACGTTGCAGCAGCAAATTTTGAAAGGAAGCCAGCGAAATTTGTTCGACGAGCTCGCTTTCCCGTACATATCGTTGTATATCACTGGGAGATTTGAAAAAAAAACCCTTGAAATTTCTTTAAATACGTTCAGTAATTACAATTTCACAATGTACACTGCATAATAATTTAATTTCCACTATGTATTACAAAATATAAACTACGACCTGCTACAACAGTGACAAAGGGAAAATTGTTAAATTTAACGCTAAAAACAATCTGCTAAATTACTTAACCCAGAGGAAAACCGGACACGTTGGAATAATCCAAAAGAATGATTCTACACCTACTCGGTACAGTTGTGAAGCCAAGCCTAAAAGCGGAGCTCCAGTATAAGACCGACCATTTCTTCGAAACTTAAACCACAGCAAGAAACTTTGCAGATCCTCTTATAATTAACCATAATCTTTCTTTCTACTCTTACATATTCTGTTCCGTTTACGAGCACCGAACGAAAAATGTTCACTTTTAACTGACAACATTTATCAAAATTGGACACCATGCACACTTACCGTATTTCCTCGAATAATAGCCGGGGGGGGGGGGTTATTATTTTTTTCGTGCCAAAAGGAGGCGATTATTCAGGGCGATTATTTCAGATATTGCTCACTGGAAGTCACGCCTTAAATATTTTGTTTTATACCTCATTAAATGAAAATAATCACATCAAATAAGGTGAACATGGGCTTTTTTTCAGTGTTCTAAATTTGCTTCCTTAATTTATTTTCAATGTCAATATCCTCGGTGTCAGAGCTTGAATCGTCACTGGTCAGTTTTGCTGGATCAGACGCCACTTATGCTACATTCTCCAGAAAGAGAGGATGGCGAGAGGGGTGGGGCGATTATTCGAGGGAGAAGATTTAATAATCGAGGGACGGCTATTATTCGAGGAAATACGGTTAACGGTATAAATGCCGAACCACTAGGTGCAAGTTAAAATTTGTGTTCTGAAAAAACGAAAGAAAACAAACTATCCAAGCTGCAATTTGGGTATTAAAAAGGGCTTATGATTTCACTAGCGACGGATTTTTTTGATCCAGAAAAAAACTGGCGCCCCAACTCCACTTACAACTCAAAACTTGATTGTCGTAGCCTACCTCCCACTCCCCTCAAAAAATAATCGGGAAGAGATTTTTTTCTGAGGGGAGGGGCATCTGCAGACAGGCAAGATTGTCGTTGCAAACAAAAACGGAACAAGCCAATCACAGGTCAGCTAACAAACAAATCCATTTTGTGAACTGATAGTTTTATCATTTTATCTGCAAAACTATTGCAGGAACCTCGATTGAGAAGATCTTCATCATAAACGTAAGCAACAAGAAAAATGGGTTCCAGATCCGAAAATCTGGTCTGGTTTTGACCGACTAGTTGGAATTAACTAAAACAATTATTCCTCTCGCCCTCTGAGTCAATAGCCCATTCGGCCTTCAGCCTGATGGGCTATTGACTCAGAACCCATTCGGGCTCGAGGAATAATTTCTAAATATACCATTTTCACAGCCATAAAATGTATCTGTTATTCCTCTTGGGCCTTTTCACATAAAAAAAAAATGTCTTCATACAATTCAACTTGTGAAATTCCTCCCCTCCCCTTTCATACAACTGGAGCCTTAGGAAGGTACCCCTTTCGAGCAGGGCTTCCCATTATTTAACAATTAGTCGCCGAAGGCGACTAATTGTTTTAGTATAATTACATTGATGATTATTCGAGAAAATAAAATTATTGATCAATTTCCGACCCCGAAACATCAAAAAATCTGGCTGCCATTTTGAAAACTGCTAGCCTTCAATGCTATAATCACCGCGCAGTGATTATAGCGGGATAGTGCGAAGCTCCTAGCCAATCACAGCGCTCTATTTTCGATAGTCATCGATGCAATTATACTAAAAGCTGCTATTGCAGGGAAAAACCCCCAGTTCGAATCTCGCACCTTCTGAAAACCATATCTGCGGACATGAAAATATAAGACAAAACGTTCATCGAAAAATCCATTTATTTTCGCGCAACTTAAAAACGCATTCATATATTTCCGTCAAAACTATCATTGCATAACGGCAACCAAGCTATTTTAAAATATCAACATACAAGTTAGAGCTACTTGTCGATTTGCCTTGAGTTTAAATAGTTAAGTATACTATACATATCGACCGGACTAGTCCAGTCACCAAGTAAGATTGAAACGCAGAAGGATGAATTACTTCCTGATAATGGTATCGAGTTGCTTTCTTATCAACAGTGATCGACCATTTACAATTTTTCCACCCGGGAAATACCCTATAAACAAGTAAAACATCATCCCTCTTCACAAAAAACTCATTGATAAATTATTTACAATATATTTCGCAATTTAAGAGTAAGTTTTACACAGAGGTAACAAAATTGTA
This sequence comes from Porites divaricata, assembly GCA_038088405.1. Taxonomy (NCBI): domain Eukaryota; kingdom Metazoa; phylum Cnidaria; class Anthozoa; order Scleractinia; family Poritidae; genus Porites; species Porites divaricata. Next base: position 3,117,833 of record JBBMOI010000020.1, on the reverse strand, counting down.
CAATAGATTTATCTACCTAGCGATTTGTAGTAAATATGTATACTTATATTTCTGGCAGAACAAAATGAGGACTTTTTTCTCAAGCATTTAGTGTCACAGCGCTGACTAATAGCGAATTTATCGAAACTTACAAGCACAGCATCCGTGTTACGAAAAGGGCGTAGCCAGTCTGCAGGGGGAAAATTCGCTAAACAATGCCAACTAAAAAATTATATTTTTTATAAGTTCTGACAAATTTGGAAGAACAGACTTATTGAATCGTAAAATATTATCTGTATCACCATGATTCAAAAGTTAACCGTAGCGTTATGGAATGTATATTTTTCGGTTTTATATTATTTTAAACTTTATGAAACTACCCTTAGACAGATCAGATCCCCCTCTTCAATAGAAACGACAGAATACGTAAATGTTTTTGCCATATGCGTTGTAAGTTAAGCTGCAGGGAAAAGAACCCTGAACCAACAAATTTTAACTGTACCATAATTGTGTAGGGTCAATATAAAGCAGAACTGAAGATTTTGTACAACTATATCAGAAAGGTATTTGATGTTAATAGAGTGTCAGCATGGAATTTCTATAAATCTGAGTCGTTTGAAGAAAAGGATGTCACTCAGTAAAATGAAGTTGAAAGGTGTTTCACCATTTTCAATATTATACAAAATTAATGATATAAACCAGATTTCACTAAAATACGTCCCGCTAAGGAACATCTACTTTGGAAATCCCCAAAAATGTCGTATGGGAACAAACGTGTAACTTTCACTAAGGTACAATGTCCTGAAACGATTTAAGGTTGTCTTTGCATTGATCACAGATGAATTTATTACAATATCCTTTAGCTTTCTTTCTTTAGCTTCGAGAGATAATCTCGAGTCAGAGACAAGATATTTTCTTAAAAAATTTCGTGAGAGTAACCCCTTAGGGGGTGTTTACATGACACCGGGGCGACATTTGCACCGGGGCGAGTTCACTTCGGTTCCCTCTCATGGCTCTACATTTGTTTACATGATACCACCACAGAATGTCATGCCGGCGCGAGTCGCCCCGGCGTGAGTTCACCCGAGATTTCACTCCGGTACGAGATTTCGCAACGGTATCATGTAAACGCGAAACGTCCACCCGTTCCGGTGGGAAATCGGTCTGCCGGTAGACTGGAACGAGTAGCGCATGCGTAATGTTTGCGATTTGAATCACACGTTTATTTTATCAACACGAGGTGCACCTTCAAATAACGAGATACGAAATGACCCAGTCATCATGTAAACGCGATACGAAATCAAAAAGTCATCCCGGTATGAAACTCGTGCCGGTGCGAGTTCTCTCGTGTAAACACCCCCTTAGAAACCCCGGCAGAATTCCCAAACAAATTCAAAATTCTAGCATGCATAGTACATTAGTGAGTTGTTGATCTGCTCCAAGCAGATGATCTTCGCTGTGACTTCAGAGAAATGGGAGCCCTTGCTGGAATATTTCCGTTCTCAATAGCTCTTAGAGGTTGTCTTCTTTGTACATTCGAAGAACTAGATTTTGAGCAACTTTCTTCCAAGTCCATAGTATCATCCGCTTCCAAGGCAACTGGAATGCACAACTCATTTGCGCTGTGAATTTCATTGTCAATTAACACCGGTTCAGAGTCCGTCTCCATCTCTTGCACTTGAAAATCAAATCCATTTTGAGAACCACTGGGATAAAGAATACTAGGCGTTGAGCTAGTCCTTGTAAACTCGTCCCAGTTTAAGAACGAAGAGTCCTTTGACTGCTTGTTTAACACACCCTGGTCGTCGAATTCACTACAAAGCTCCTCATCTAGCATTTCATCGCCGTTCAAATCACCTTCGTCCTCCATGTCTCCATCGTAACCACTTTCCGACAAACTCCCTACGCTTGTATTTAAAACGCTTTCATCAACACCGCCCTGATGAATTTGTCCTGTTTGCCTTGCTGCTGACTTTGTCCGGCCAGTGACGAGACATCGCTTACCACTTTGCATTGCTGATTGAAGAGCGATAGGAAGGATATATTGACGTAATTCTTCACGTCCAGGAACCTGCGAAAACAAGTGAAACCAGTTCTTACTTGGGAATCCGAATTTTCACCTTTGACTTTACAAAGTGTTGGCCTCTGTGTATGGGTACCTGCGGAGGTCGATTTCGTCGCGTGCTATCCATCAAATCGTCGGTTTTTCAGGCGAAATCGTCGCATATCAAGAATTGTCTTGCGTGGTCTGGTAGCGCCACTAGCGAGCTCAGGGTAACCACAAATTCGACGGAAACGAGAAAATAGGCAAAACAAAAACTCTGAACGTGCAACAGACTTTTTGGCAGATTTCTTTGCCGTCCTTGCACGACTAACATTGTCAAACTTGATAAATAATAATAATAATAATAATAATAATAATAATAATAATAATAATAATAATAATAATAATAATAATAATGAGACATTTATAATGGCAATGCGATCGTCGCGACTTAGATTTCGTCGAAAATACCCACACCGAGGCTCAAATGTAACCCCAATTCAGTCATTTAAATGCACGCTATCTCTGGACGAAAATTGTATAAGATGATTAACTCTAGTCACTATTATGACTCGCGACCACTGTTCACACTTTTTTATCTTACATATCCCGTATGGAAGATAAATACAGTAGCCAATTTCGAATCATACGCAAGACAGCTTACCTTAATTTCACTAACTTTCATGAAACGGTCATCCGAGTATCTGAAAATAAATACAAAGGGAGCGAGGTTCAAGCCCTTCTAACTCTCGGAAGTCTGCCATGGAAAATTTACGAATGACACTGATAAATCCTTTAAATCTCAAGACTGACCAACATAAATATGCTCCATACAATACCAAAACTTATTTTATGGCTACAATAGTACGCGCGCTTTGATTGGCTGCTAAGCGGGCATTACTAGCTCGGTGTCCAAGGCATACACAATCTATGTTTAACTTGATAGTGGGCATCCTTATGGACATCCATGTTATGTTTGATTGACAGCTGTCAAAAAGGGTATTTGCTGACCAATGTCACATTACTATATCACGGGCTCAAGTTTTTAAGCTCGTTGTGGGGACGTGTTTTTCAAAGTAATCCGCTGAACACCTGTTGGTTTTAATTGATCGCAGGCTAAGGTCTCTTTTGAAAAAAAACATACAATAAATAATTTATTAACCTCGTCCGCTCGGTCATTACTGGGAAATCTTGATGTATTGCCCTTGTTATCACTCTGCCAATACACCAAGGCCAAGGTCTAAGATTTCCCTGTAATGACCAAATCAAGAAAAAAGGTAATGAGAGTTCTTGGAATGATCACCAATTGCCTTTGATCTTTTCTCAAATTCTCTCAATGAATTCTTTAAGGAAGTAAATGGAGATTAGTTTGGAGACTATTGGGTCTTAAGGGGTAATTTTACGCTGGGGTCATAAACAAACAAACCTTTCTTTAATTGCTTTTAACTTCACGTTTCTGTGGTCGACGGGGTAATCATCAAGAAGACTGTAAAGGAAATTCACAAATTATTTGAGCACTCCTCTAACACAAGCAGATTACAAGACGCAATTTGAAAAATAAAAATTATGGTAGTAATAATTTATTCATTACCATTGTTGGTGTAAATGAAGTGTGCAATCCAACAGATCCACAACTCCGAGACCTGTGATTTCCCGCATGTGTTGCGGCCATGGATTCTCTGTTGAAAGAATTATAGATGCTCTAAAACAGCTCTCTTAAATAGAAATCTGTCCAAATGTGCTATCGAAGAAGTGTTCTTTGAATATTCACCCTCAAGGTTCAATTTTCAGGTTTTCTGGTATGATTTAAGACTCATTAAAGGTCTTCTAACTTGAACCCTAGCCTTAATGTTCTTAAGCTTTTAGTCACACCTGCAACTACAAATTAAACCAGGCGGCCAGTTGTTTGAAGGATAATTAGCTCAAAAGGCTGGTTAAATTTTAGCCTGGCTTGTTTATTCTTTGCTCACAAATATTTTCTGGGATAATTTTTGCCATTCCTTTTAGAGCATTGAATCATTAAATTACAGACAAAAAAACTTAAAAGTTGAATTTGCTTTGTAAGCTCTTATGTACCTCAATTCAAATTTTGCACCACCCCTGGGTTATCTTTAACCAGCTTTGAACAACCTGGACAAAAAGTGTCCCACAATATCTACACATCAAATGTACAACATACTGGCAACTTAAAGTTCTTTCAACACTTACTCTTCTGACTGCAGCAAAAAAGTACTCACCAATTTGTTGAATTGAATTTGCTAATAAAACTGCAGAAGCAGCAGTAAATGCAGGTGAAAACCTACAGAAAAGATAAAATCACAAAGCATAAGAACCAGGATAAATACAAATTAAACATGAAAAACAACAAAAACATTGTCTTTCCAGGCAACATTCAAAGTAAATACTAAAACCAATAATAAATAAACAAATAAATAAAATAAAAATAATTTTTAATTTTGCTTGAACTTAAGACATACAGAAATGCCCAAATTTTTACAAGTATTAAAAAAACCCTTTACCTTCCACATTCAGTGTGTAAAATTGATAAATCGCCTACATATCCTGCAATACATTCAGTCTTCTGACTAACCTGAAAAGGAACATTCAGATAATGTCAAGTAAATTATAATGCCATATTTGAACACATTAAGCTCTTCTGAATAGAAGCCTCCTTCTCCCAGCCACTGTTTACCCTGCGGGATGATGTTTGAGGAATGACTGGTCACTACGCCAATACGAATAGTGCTTCTAATTGGTTCAAAAACAAATTTTGCTCTTGGCAGGACAAATGAGAAGTGCTACCCAGATTTGGGAAGTGACATGCCATCAGATATGGAATTTCTGTGCCCATTCCTCTGAACTCTGATTTTACAAGGAAAAAAATGGAGGCATAGCTAAATGTCTGATCTGTTGTTTACTCAGGTTACTTGAACATGAAATTTCCCAAAAACCCATTTACTGAGTATTGCTCACTCTGTTGTTGCATATTAGTAATGAAATCATTGTGTTGCCATTTATGATAAGTACTGTATTTTTTTAAAAATAAAGTTCTGCAATTAATGTTTGAGGTCAATGTCCCAATAATACAATTTACCCATTGAAAAATTACTGACACAAATTAACTTCTGATAATTATAAGACCAGCTGTTTTTAGGATAAAATATTTTCTTAAATTATCCAATCTAAATGAGAGGCCTCTGAAAAAAGGCCTTTGAAAACTTAAAGAGCCTTGGAGTTCATATATGGCAAGCACAAAGTTGAACATCACAAGGAAACACAGTATTATTTAATTATTGTACAACAGTGTACTTAACTTCTTACTGCAAGTGGATGTTGTCTAGGAGTAGTGTGATTGGCTCACAGTAAACACTTCTTATAAGTTAGAAAACAAAACTTTTACTTACTGCAGCAAGTGAACAAAATAACTTCAAGAAATCAGGTATGGTTAAGACCTGAGCCAGGAAAAGAAAAATCCAGTGTCAACTCTCACAGTTCAAAGAAATGCATGGAATCAATATTGACATCATGCTTCATAAATATATAGATTAATATTAACTATTTAGAGGTAGCACATCCACAAATGGTTCTCCGTCTACAGTTCCTGGTTGAGGAGAGAGCAAACTCTCAGAGAAGAAAACCAACAACATATTCAACCCACATATGGTGACCACGCTGGTACCGCCGGTTCCATCTAAGGGTGGACACGAGACAAAAAACATAATAGGGTCACTGCCAGACATGATATGTTTTGAGATGAAACATTTGAGTTTGACAGCTGTTAAAGGAAATTGTCGTGCCAAAGGTTAAGTTGTTTACATGTTTTTGATCAACACGTTCTACTCATCTTTTATCTCCCTAATTTCTTCTTAATGTCATGAATATTTTGTTGATTGAAAACAAATCAAGTTGACAAACAGCTACCTACTTTGCACGTGAACATTCGTATAATGCCACCCCAAACTTTCAACAGTTTGGTGGCAAAACATGTCTTGTTTTTACCCAAAATTATTAGAACATGTTTTTTCGTCACGTGTGCACGCTTAGATGCAACCGGCGGTATTTGAACCTGGGCCACATTGGTAAGGGGTGAGTGCTCTCACCACTGCTCCCTGCTTGAAGGATGTCCCCTGATTCAAAACCACAAGTGAAACATAATTTTCATTTCAACAAGAGCTGAAAAGTGTTTGTCCAGTTATTCTTATTTTTTTAGGACAAATAAGCACTCTAACAGACCTTAATTTTAGATCAGCATCAATTTAGCTGCTGGAATATTGAAACTGATTCTGACAAAAACATATTAAATTAAAACTGAAAACTGTTTGATATAACATACTCTAACTTGGCCTTTGATACAGGACATAACTTCACCCATCATTCTGCAATTCATCAAAAAGGAAAAAAACAATCACATAAAGAAATTAACTCAAAGAAAATCACTTGAGCACTCACAGAAGAAGAAAGACTTAAAGCTGCAGTGTTAACAAGAGTCAGCCACATCCACTGAAATAGTCATTCAAACAATTTTTAATTTACCTGACAACTTCTTCATATTTATATGTGCCATCTGTAAGCCAAGCAGCTTCCCTAATAGTCACGATGTCTGTTCCTTGAAACCTTTAAAGAAAAAAGACCTGTCATAGATTAAAAACCTACTTGAAGCAAGCTTAAGGACTGTCAAGAAAATCAAACCATTGATTTTGCTATCACTGCAATCAGCTGGGACACAAACTAAAGGAGATTGGTGGAGGGGTGGGGTGGGGTTAGGGGTATTCACCATCCTCGCTGACCAAATTAGGTTTAACCAGGGTGCAAAGAGAGTCAAGCCTTTCCACATATCATCCAAAGTGGGTCTTACAGGGAAGCTGTAAACAGCACATACACAATTGCCAAGGAGTCATTTTGACTAGCCCCTCAAAGAAATTCTTGACCAGCAATATTGATTACAGTTCTATCGGACACGACTTTCTTTGCACACAGGTTGGCATGTTAAAATAATAATAATAATAATAATAATAATAATATAATTCATTTACATAGCGCTATTAATACTAATTATTTATAGTGCTTTACAATTTTAAACCTTATACTAACTATAAAAAAGTTTCTAGAATATCATCCTACTATCCTAATTTCTACGATTATATATAATTAAAAAATAATTACTGATTACATCTTACACACTATAAAAAGAGAAAACAAAAGAAAATACATAATAGTGTGCAAAATAATAAAGCAAATGCCCATCTAAAGATAGCCCATTTTAAAAAGCATTGTCTTCAGTTCTGATTTAAATGCTTGTATATTTGACGACATGCACTGTAATTTAATTTCTCCATGACCACAAACCTTGCTGCTACCAGCATGCAGGTAATTCCAAGAAGTTGAAGCTCTGATCTTTGCACCTTACGCCTCATTAAATATTGATCTACACAGCTCACAGCAATGTGAACAATCTGGCTCGGGAATTCCTGAAATATTATAGATAAATGTACACAGTACATAAGAGTTAGTTAATATAAAAAAATATCATCACCACAAGTTTATTCATCTGCATACCTTAATAAGCAGAGGCTTTACCGTTAATCCTAACGCCTTATGCTATGCCTGCACCAGCAAATTAAACCAAGTGCTTTTTTTGTGACAAGCTGACAGAAGAGTTACAATTCCATGTGTCTAAGTTTTCCTAGATTCAATTTTTCCCTTCCATTATTGCTTAGACACTGAGCCTTTGAACTTGAGAGCAAATGACATCTGAGAAAAGAGTGACAAAGTTCTATTAATGCTGATGATGTGCACAACCCATATCTGGGTTGTGATTCTGATTGGTTGAAACAAATTTCACTTGTGGCACAACCAAGCAGAAGCATTAACCAGATCTGGGTAATGACACATCATTATGGAATTTCTGCACTTGCTCAGATATCATTTCATAGGGAAACCAGTGGTGGTGTCGCAAAATGTAGGCCGTTTCTCAGGCTAAGTGTTGGAGAACTTGCCCAGAGTCTAGTCAAGTATGTCAATAAGCACAACTCAGGTATCCTTCAAACAGAGACATACACCTCCGGAAACCACCATGGGTGATGTTGGTGTATGGATTTGCAAGTTACATTGTATACATTTGTGTTCTAGCCTGTGTGGCAGGCACCAAACAGGGGAGGGGAGGGGAGGGTAGGTGGAGAAAAGTGGGAGATGGAAAGCCTTCTCTCCCTAATCCCTCCCCTTTTGATACCTGCCTACTGTGTTTAAGAGTATAGCCAACTAAACTGAAACTAAACCAACCTTCATGACTGCAACTTCTACCAGCCAGTCAACCAAGATATACCTATAAAATAATCACAGCACACATTCAGATTATGTGTACCCTTGGATTTATCCACTTAGAAAAGCAAAATAACCCTACCTCATAGTGCTGTTGAGTTCTGTCTGAAAACTAAAAAGCTTGTGACTGTTTTGTGCCTTTGATCTGGAAACAAACTGAAAAGAAAACAAAGAAACAACTGAAGATTAATTAAAACGACAAAGCTCAAGAAATATCATTGAAAACGGATTTTAACATATATTTTGTGCAGAAATCATTGCTTGAAAGGATCATATCTCCACGGACAATAACGGCCGAGTGGGAGACTGAGTAACAGTTGAAAATCCAAGATGGCGGCTAAATGGTGGAAAGAGTAGAGTAGAGGACCTTTCTTGTAAGCAAAGAGGGAGACTTTACGGCTAGTCGCCTTAAATATCTGATTCATTAGAACTATAGGACACCTGTGACTGGAGGGGTATCACTCAAATGATTCTAACCTGTGAGATAAACTCTGCTACTTGTGATTTAGTAACCCCTCCAAGGTGTCCTTGTGCATATTCAAGAGCGAGGGTCAGTTGCGCATCGGGGTGATTGTTTTTGGCACAGTCTCGTAGTTCTCTGAGTCTCTCCAGTCTTGAATAAGGTTCTAGTGGTCCCTGACAATAACGCATCTTCCACAGTTCAAAGGCAGCGTGGGGAGATCCATGGCTTGCAGCATTTTTGAGCCACCCTAAACTTTCCTCTTTTTTAATTTCATCCTGCAATGATTTTTTAGATACATAGCTTTAAAGGAACCCTTTGTTTATGTTGTGGTTCAATTTTGTCCAAAATTAAACCGAGGATAAAATTAAACCATAACATTTATTCCAAAATATAAGGTCAGTGTTGCAAAAAAACTTTACAAATTGCACATTTGAGTAGCCTCTCACACAGACGTTCTTAGGGGTTTGTCATGCATTCCTGTCCCACATGGGGCAGGAACGTGTGACGAATCCCTGAGAAAGTCTGTGTAGGAGGCTAACACTTTGAGTCTTGAATCTAACAGTGATTTTGTTCAGCAGATATGCCAAACTTTGTCAGAGTGTGACGATGTCACAGTGTCAAATACCACCCCCATCATGGTGGGTAGACAGTGGCAGTCGCTGGATGAGGGTGGCTGCCTCCTCCAGAGGGTTTCCCAAGGCTCAGTGGGAATATACTGAAGAAAAGCAAGAAGTATGAGAGAGGATGATGGGAATTCCCATCACTCCCTTTGTCCCCACTTTCCTTAATAATTTACTGAAATATCCCCCACAAAGTGATTGCGAGCAACTGAGGACGAGGCAGTGTGGGCGGTTTTTTTTAAAAAAAATACTTACCTCATGGAAACTTAGAATTTTCCCAACACAGTATAACACTGACTTGTTTACCTGATGATTAAAAAGTTGAACATAGTTTTTAGGTACAGTGTAGGTGGCTTTGTATTATGTGGGCGTACAGTGTTACACAATGAATGTATTAAAAGAGCAGAGTAAAGTCAAACCCCATTAATAAGGATGTAATAACAAGGTGCCCATATTAAGCGGGTGTCGGTAAAGCAGGGTCTGGCTGTAGCTTCAGATAAAGGACCATGTTAAAGGAGCTGAGAAACATGAAAATAACTGCTTAAAACTTTAAAGGAAGGTTAAAATAACACAACAGATACAACGGATGGACAAAACTGACGAAGATTGAAATGGATTGAAATCAGCTTAACAGTTTTTTAAAGTTGATCCCTGCTGCTTGCATCTTCAAAAATAATGCTCAGGAGATGTATTTGTTTGTCTTGGATCTCTGATTTTGTCATTTACATGTAATTTCTTTACTTATTTTAAATTCCATAGCTGATTGAGGGCAAGTAATTGGCAATTTAAACAAAATGAACTGGACTGCCATGACACAGCCCCTTTAAGCTTAGTGTAGATCACAAAAAGCTTCTGTGTAGGTTGATGGGTAGTCTACTACTTGATTAAGTCTGCAATGCAGGCTGTGTTTTATCTTGTGATGAAACAATGTGTCTTATATTTGTGGAGTCAATATTATGACTATGAGATGGGCAATACTCCCAGCACTGTCAATAAGAATGATTTGAATTAGTACACTTCTTCTTGTAAGTAGAGAATTGAACAGCTAGGAAGTTCTTTTGGTTCTAGTGTTCTTTTGATTCCTTTGAAAGCAGCTAAGGGTCATGCTCATAGAAGTGGTTAGAAGACAGCACTGACCCTTTAAGTCCCAAAAACAAATTCCCCAAATTGATCTCCAAACATGTTTTTGTAAAGTAAGTCAAGGGAACGTGCTGAAAGATCTTGAAAGCATTTTCCCTTTGAAGATTCTTTTTGAAGCCTTTCTTCTTCTTGAATATGTATTGATATTGTATGGAGAAAATTAATTGTCATCAGTCTTTGGGTCTTAATGGGTCAAGAGTACCTCACGGGAGGGTGAAGAGAGGGGCTCTTGATTAGAGGCCCAAGACTTATTACATGTACATGGCTGTTTTCCTTGAACTTGTCACTAGACACCTTGTTTTATGTAGACTAAACTTACCCTAGATTTTGAACAAAGTTCCACCATACTGTTAAAAACACAGGATTTACAGCACACACCAGATGGCGCCCAGGGGGGACGCACAAAAAACCATGTAAACGGCACACCATTTGGAATGTTGCACTCAGCCTTGAAGAAAAATTCTGCAGCTAGGCAGCCATTTTCTTTTGCATTCACAACACCTTTCTCTCCATTTTCTGAAACTAAAAGATGAAGATACAGTTAAAAAAAATGGCAGACTGACAGACATACCTATGCAGACACCTCCATCATACTTTGACCTAGAGTTGTTTCAGTCATTTTTCTTGGACTCTCTATGATTATTTGATATCAAGTTGGACCCTTCTCAAAAGCTGATGTCAAGACTTGGTCCATGGTGTTTTTGACTGACTTAAATTTCTTCGACTTTGGGTCTCTGTAAGTGTAAGGGTAGACACCTTGCTGAGATTGACAACTGTGCCGTAGACCAGTTTACATGGCACAGCATTGTACAGACAACTCTCTCTTAACGGACAACTCTACAAAATGGACACCACACTGTCACCTCTCTAAAACGGACACCTGGGGTGCTTACCATTTGATAGAAAATTTTGGAAATTCCAGATGGATGGTAAAATTATGGTAAGGTCATTTTTCGGAAATCCAACCGAAAATTGAGGAGTACATTTTGAGGTAGTCTTTTCATTCCCGTTGGTACAAACCAAACAGACTGTTGCTTACCATTTACCAATTTCTCAGTTCCAGATGCATTCGTCCCCTTTTTGGATTTAACAGTAACGCATGTGGCAATTCTGCAGTAAACTGGTAAATCGCTCCCCGAACCAGATTTTTCTGTCAAATGGTAAGCATCTCAGGAGGTGATCTCTGCCTTTTTCTAATCCTTTAAATTTACTGTCTACAAGAAAGATAGCTCTCTATGTTGCACACATAGTACCAGTCACAAAAGTGTCTGTCTAAGAGAGAGTAAACTGTAGTTCAGTTATAGAAACAGTGATCAACAGATCACACACAACGTGTCACTTAAATAAAAGCTTCTTCATGATGAAACTTACATCATTTCAATCTGTGAAATCGAAATGCACACCAACTGTAAATTGTCTCATAAAATTCTCTTCTTTATTAAGAAGGGAGAGATAAAAAATCTTGTTTTTTTTTTTGGTTTAGACAAAAAGATATACGCTTACTGCTCAGTACATACTTCCTTCATTATACAAATGAGCAAGTCCTAGCTTGATGAGAGCTTCGGGATTACCAACACCTGCAGCCCTAGAAATTACCAAAAATGCAGTAACATAATATGTTTTTAGGTTCATAGTGTTTTATCATTATAAGAATTAACTGTCAGAGAATACATATCTATTATATTTTAAACAGTTAATAATCAAAGGCGCGCGGCGTGAAAGGGGATAAATTCGAATGACGCCGCGCAAACCTCTGAATTCCGTTACATAGAACAATGGCAAACCTTTTTAAAAGTGGAAGATTTTTGAGCGATGGCCAAACTCCAAGAAATGATGCTGACACCCAAAGAGTAGGCGAGTCATCAATAACACTTTTTAACCTCGAACAGACCTGCAAAAAGGATAAATACACACAACGAATGAAATCATCAACAAAACGAACGTTTAACGGTCTGACGAAGACCGCGTCCTCTACCTTCCAACGGTCGCGAAAACCTTGCCATTTTCGACAAAAAGTAAATATATTCCTCATTCACAGGGCTGAAACCAAGGTTTGTATACCTACCATTCTCAAGCACATAAGCTCATTGGCTGTTAAACGCTTCAAAATGAGAAGAACGACTTCTTCTGGTAAAGCGAGAAGTGAACATCGTGAAGGACGCGCTCGTGTTGGAATTCTATTTCGAAGCTTCATCTTTCGCGACGTGTTAGGAAAAATTTACAGAGCCAGACGAAAGGGGCGAAAGAGGAGATAAATTATAAAGATTTTGCTCTGTACTGGAAAGGGAAAGACAAGAAGAACTGAACGATCGCGACACGCTTCTAACACAGACCAGTGCACCGTTGGGATTAAATCTAGCGCGGTGTAAGTTTACGCATCGCTTCGCACGTTCTCATTGGTTGCCTGGGACTCTGGGGCCTCCCCTGAGACCCTATCGCGTGTCGCAATTAAAAAAGCCTGAAATAAAACATGTTTAAAGGATTTTTTAAAAATATACATTTGTATTTACATAAAAATATTTACCTCGATTAGAATAAGATGATCAAAAAATGCATTAAATCCAGGAAGACAAACGAGACCGAAGTTGGCGCAGATTGATGCAACAAAATAAAAACCTAGTTTTACAACACCCTTTCAGCTGTCGGCGCCGTAGCTCAGTTGGTTAGAGCGCCTGTCTAGTAAACAGGAGGTCAGTGGTTCGAATCCGCTCGGTGCCTTATTTTTCCTTTTTTTTCCACTCCTCTCTTAACTCTTACTTAAAAATTCTATTTTTATTGTCTTTTATTGTGACTTCTGTATAGCTAAAGAACCGTTCTACCGAAGAAATAAACAATAACAACGACAATCACTGGGCCACTTTCAGTTTAAGAAGTTTAATAATACAACTGGAAATATACAATGTTTTCTTTGTCAGTGTCTGTTTTTATTTCTGCCTGTCCATGTAATTTCGACACCTCAATTGACCTTTGGCTGGAAAGGTTTTGTTTTACAAAAGACAAGATAATTTTTGTTCTTCGAGGGGTGGAAGCACTTAGGATCGGAAAGGTCCTATTTTTTAAAGCAATTTCTCAAAATATGAAAGGAATAAGCGCCTTCCGGTTCTTCGGATACAAATCTTTACCAGCTGTCCCATTAAATTCTTCCTGATAAGCTTTGTGCTTCTTGTATGAATAAGTAACAACTGTTAGAATCGTTGCAAGAAGAAACAGAGCGGAGGGTAGAGTCCACGTTGCAAGAAAGAAGCCAATCCAAGATACAATTTCACACAAGTAATGTGGACACGAGACAAACTCGAAAAGAAATCCATGAGGAATGACATGTTGCGATTTTTCAGAAAAATATTGCTGTCTTCTTTCTTTGCGAAAAGCTTTCAGTTTGAAGTGACAGTAGCTGTTTCCAAATTCGCCAAGGAAGAATATGATGGAACCAACAACTATCAGAGGCAGGAAGGTTTGTTTGTAGCCATTATCGTATCTCAGTGCAACTCCGATCCAAAATGCAAAGAACCAGTAGTAAACGGGCGCCCCCATACTTTCGATCAAGGGCATTCTTCTACGATATTCATGAACAAAAAGTACCTCAACTGTGCGCCGTAAAAAGTGAACAGACCAAAGACCAATGAAGAGATATTCCCAATCTTGATTGGTGGAAAACTTCTCATTGTTTGAGACTAAGAGAGAACCCGTTGCAGGAAAATGCGGTAAAGATATTCCAGGCACCTTCATTGCGAGAAGAAACACTGCCAAAGTGCCAGTATATGTAGCAGAGTTTACTACGACAGGGTTGAAGCCACTTGGGTCGGCCATGTTGATACTCGTCCTCGTTATACCCACGTGACTGAAATAAACTGTCACGCGACTAGAAAAGTATTTTACATAACTGAGTATCACGCTTTTAGGCGGATAAATCTTACCCATAACCCAACTTTCAAAATTTAAATCATTTGGGGGCCTATATATATATTTCCTTTTCAGGGGCGGCTAGAGAGGGGTAAAAGTATACCCCGAATTTTCCTCAATATCATGTCCGATCTTCCTAACTCTTGCCGCCCCGCCGCCAATAGGCGCGTTGCTAAATGTTAGATTTGTTACTTAAGGTACAACTGGGCTCAAAACGGTTCACCAAGGCATTCACCAAGTTTCTTAGCAGCGAAATGCAGAGTGCCGTGAAATTATAAAAAAGCAAACGCTTAGTGTAGGAATGAAAAGGTAGGTATATGTCTGATTGGACCACCCTCATACTCTACAATTTAACATGCCTGCAGATCACTTTCCGATTTAGCCAGCACTCCAGTCGCCTAATTGCCTCTCTCCCCATTTTACCAAGCGAGCGGAGGAAGCGGCTAAAGTTCGGGCTTCTCTGGCCTGCGTACGTGGCTGGCAGGATTCTTGTGCCCGGGTAACTCCGCAAAAACAATACAGCCATCCCACGCTAATCCCGCCAGCTATGCAGGCTAGAGCACCTCCGATTTGTTTCTTGGTTTTTCAAGGGATTGTTTAAACACCACGAAGCTTCTAGGGGTACAATATTATGCCCCACCTCACTGTCTACCTCTAGAAGGACAATCTCCAGGATCTCCTTCGAACTCATGGCCTCTGCTGGAGTACAGAGGATCATTTAGGAGTCAGTTCAATGGTCACGGCTTCCCTTACACAGGGTTCATACAAAAAAATGCAACCATTTTTCAAGGACCACCTATTGGGAATATAATTTCACAGATTGTACAAAAATGCACATTCCCAGTCTATTCTGACAAGACTATTCTGCTTGAACTGTTTGCTTCACCAACTTCTCCACATTTTTCAGTTTACTGGTCTTGAATTTATACTTAATTATTGCATAGAACATAGAAAACTTTATGTCAACAACCTTTAAATTCTCTGAGCTATGATTTATATTGTCTTGGACATCCAAAAGACATAAAACTCTTTCCAGGCAACTACATTCAAAGATGAAAATTCAAGGGCTCACACAGAAATTTAAGAACTTTTCAAGGAAAAATGAAATTCAAGGATTTTGCAAGGATTTCCCCTAAAATCCAGGACTTTTCAAGACTGTGCAAACCCTGCTTACACTATCTAACACAAGCCATCCAGGCTTTAAGGGAAGGTC
This sequence comes from Porites divaricata, assembly GCA_038088405.1. Classification (NCBI taxonomy): domain Eukaryota; kingdom Metazoa; phylum Cnidaria; class Anthozoa; order Scleractinia; family Poritidae; genus Porites; species Porites divaricata. The sequence goes on along the minus strand of JBBMOI010000020.1, from coordinate 3,102,156 downwards.
ACCTAACTTTACATTGAAAATCCAGAATTAAGGACCTGGAACTGCACACCATTTCACTGAGTTCTCAAAGGAGCACCGTACACCAAGGCATGTGAGAACTTCAGTTTACTTTTGGGCATAACTATGGTAGCCTTGACTTAAATTTGTGCCACAAAACAATGCCAACATTCTAATGGCTACACTGGCTATTTTGAAATGTTTTTTTTAGGGGATGGTAACCTGCGAGCAAGCTCTCTACTTCTGGTGAAGCGAGTCAGAAGAGAATGTGCTCCTCATTTGTCTCCTATTGCAAGACTCCTTGCAGGCTACATGGATGGATACCAACAAGGTAGAAATTCAAGCAAGATATAATATGTAGTGTGAAAACTTTAATACTGATATAAGCAGCAATGACAAAATGAGCTATGCAAAATTCAATTGATATAAAAAGAGCAATCATGACAAAACAGATGACACATTATTACTTGCAGTCAATTAACTGAGCAGTCTATTTACAGTAAACCTTTCGGAAAGCTGAATTAACTTTTAACAGCTGTCAAAGATTGTTTCTGAAGCTTGGTTTTATACACTTCAAGCATCAGGTTTTTCAAGTATTCAACTTCCTTTGACAATGAAGACATCTGATCTTTCAGGTCAACATTTTCTTTTTCTAATTCACTAAGTTCACTCTGAACGGCCTCCTGCTCTTCACGTTTCTTGATTCGATACCGAGTAGCAGCATCTTTATTCTGCTCCCGTTTTCTCTTTCTCTGCTGAGGCGTTTTTTCCTTCATGGGTTTCTCCTGAGGATAAGGTGCAACATATGCTGCCCTCGGGAGAGTCCTCACTGGATGAAAAATTAATGGTGGGTTTTTCTTGATGGGGGCTGCTTCAACACCAGGAGATGGAGGATTTGAGCTGCCCAATTCTGTATCTGAGCAGGCTAGTGGCATTTCCTCACTACTTACAGCTGACCCAGGGGATGTGACACTGCACGGTGAATGCACCTCAACCTCTGGAACATTCTGCAATGGTGAAGAGGGGACATCTGAAACTCCTTCACTGAATGGAATGTTTTTATTAGCACAAAGCCTTCTGAGAATTTCGTCCACATTGGCAAAAATATTGGCCTCCATCATAACTGGACTTTCTTCATCAGTTTCCAGGAGAGTGATGTTTAATGGCTCACTTTTCTCTGGACTTCCGCTTTCAGTTTCCATGAAGGTGAAGTTCATCGGTTCACACTTCAAGGATGGTTCCCCAGTTTGTGGAGCTTCATCTATAATTGACACACCAACTTCACCCATGTCTATAAACGAGTTGGTGTGTTCCTCAAGCACTGGTTCAATGTTGTTGAATTCCAGTCTTTCAGTCATCCACTCACAATCTAACAGACCACCGCCATCTGAAATTCAAGAAGAAGACACTTGATTTTAGGAATGAATAATTATCTCTTGACCTCTGTATATTTAAGGCCATGTTTAAGGTTGTTGGTAGCCAAAGCCTAAAAAAACTTCGGCCACAACAAACCGTGAGATTTAAATAACCCAACTGATGCAACACGATGATGCAAAATTCAAGATGATGTAATTTCTTTAATTTTTTTCCACAATACGTTTCACGAATACGTCACGAGTACGTGTCGCCATGACGACAGATCATATTCGGTGCGTTCGATCAAAAGACAAACGAATGGAAAATGAAATTAGGGACTTTAAACTGTTCCCGCTGTACTACGGAAATGTTTCGTGCTGACATCGAAAAATGCAAGGTATCACGTTGTCTTTGAAAGGAAAATTTCGCACAATCATTCACATTCCGCAAAGCGCCAAAATATTACCCGCGAGAGAAGCTGCGATTTCAAAATAAAAACCCTACGGTTAAAAATACATTGCCCTAAAACGAGAAAATAATAATACAAACCTTCGAAATTAAGCTCTTGTAGCAGATCTTCCGCCAACAAGTTCGAGAGCGGGGCTTTCCTTTGTTCTATACAACTGTACACGTCATCACTATATTCATGTAGAAAATCGTTTTCCCCATCCAATGGATCGGGAAGCGGGTTGAAGAGCTCTAGCCCTTCTAGGGCTGTGGATGTCGAAAATAATGAAATACTTTCCATTCTTGATTTGTGGTAAGTTCTGGCCATCTGAAATCGATGATTGAGAGAAAAACCGGGCGCGTCGTTGGAAACTGTAAAAGAAATCGAGAGCGATTAGTACAGTTCGCGGAAACGAAACCATGTCCTTAAAGGCCGCTTTCATGGCTAAGTTAAGTTACTGTTCTGTTAATTCAACTTCTTCTAAGCCAAGTTTATGTTTGCACCGGTGAAAAAACCTCGTGCTTATAGCATCGTAATGCAACGTGTTCTTTTAGTAGTGGGTTTTGATGATTCATTTCTCGAATTTCGCGATTCTTTCGGCTGTAAAAGACAAGTAGAGAACTAAACGAGTGTTTGCGTAATCGTAGAAACGAATGTACAGGATAATTTGTACTTACTCCATGGTTGTACGGGGTGCAATTGATTGCACGAGGAGGTTTTGCCGAGACAATTTTCACACCGCCATTTTCTCGAGGGATGATGAAATATATCACACAAAGAACGTGCCGTGTGTCTTGAATGCTTGGCTGATGCAATAGGACGCCATATTTAGAAGCTGACGTCTTTTCTGACCAATCAGCGCTCCGAGTTATTTCGAGGAAGCCAATCAGCGCCTTTATGATTGACGTCAAGAAGCCTGTCAGACCGGTCAAGGAGCCGGTTTTCAAATGACTTTGACATTTCAGTGGGTTTAAAGTCCAACATGATCACGGAAAGTCTCGTGACGTGTTTTGGCGGGAAGAAATTTGGCGGCAAAATTTACATTTTCACTTAGCGATTTTTCACTAGCATCGCGTGACACCCCGGGCGTGACACTCGTACCTAGAGAATGTTGTGTACGTTTTATATGGTGTCTCGCAAGTTTCTATTTTTCCAATTATGTGAACAGTTCACAAATAATTTTAAAAAGACGAACTTGAGTTATGAGGATTTTTTTTTCAAGATAAAACAGTACTTATGGTTTAGTGCCCTGAACCGATACATCAGGATACATGTAAATATATTCTGCCGGCAGAATTTCGAGCAGAATAATTAATAAAACGTGACAGACTGACAGCTGTGTCTTCCTCTTGGCTTTTTTCACCCATATCAAATTAAGACAACGAACGTTATTATATTTATCCTTATAAACCAACAGTCAAAACTCTTAAGAGACTCAGAGACGGGCGTGAGCCCTGTCCATAGGAATCCAGACTGATTTTTTAAACGCATATCTTTTTACCTGGATTCGTTTGGACCAGGCCCCTTAATGCGATTTCAGTGAGCGGAATTGCATTGGGTTTCGTGTGAACCGAAGGTTGTAAGTTCGTGTAAAAATATGGGGTTTCAGGGTTTTCGTTGCAGTTAATATCAAGTGAATTCCTCTTGGCATTTTCGTGCTTGCACCACCCCCTCCCTTTTGTTGAAAGTAAAAAGTAATTTTCAAATTCAATTTTATTGTCTGAAATACTTTTGACTAATAAGATTGTTGAAAGACAGGAACTGCCGGCTTGCTTCGTTCTTTAGGAAGGCGCATCATGTATAGCTAACCTAACTTAGACATTTACACAGCAACGAATTCTTGAAAATACAATCATTTCTGTACATGACATTTGTACCCCCCCCCCCCCCGCCGATCCAGACCCTCTTACATCGCCTTACTCCTTGAAATAAAAATGCCAGCATTTTGTCCTGATTCATCTTTTTTATTTTCTCTTAAACACTCAAATTAATTTGGTCTAAATATATTACAGTCACCCTGGATATATTTTGCAATTGAACTCGCTTTAAAATAAATACAAAGAATCAAATAATTCTCCAACACCCGCTGAAAATTTTGTTTTTGCTGCCGGCGATATTCAAGACATCGATTGTGATACCCTATCAGCTGTGACTGGTTAACAGTTGCCTTAGAGACCATTAACCAGTCTTGACAAAAAATGCTGGACACTCAAAACGATCCCAGGAATCGTAGCGCCAAAAACGTCCTCGTCCCTAGAGATACTGCAGTGGCGAATTTCAACGTAGTTACATATGTTTCTTCCCTAATGTGACTTAATACGGAAGAATACCGCATTTACTTGATTAAACACCGCAGATGGTAGAAAAAATACCAAATAAACGCCAATCAGAACGCGGCGTTTATTCGAGGATTAGAACAACAACCAAAAAAACGCCATACAAATTGGTAAACTACACCATATTTTATCTCAGCAAAAAAGCAAGATTTTGAAACTTGAAACACCTTGCAATTGCTGATTTACATAATATTAATCAATAATTTACTTTAATTGTTGCCAATGCTTTGAGAAATGTGATTTTGAAATAAACGCTGCCCTTGACTAAATGCCGCATGAGAAATTACCGTCGCGCCGTTTAATCAAATAAATACGGCAAGTTCTTCACGAAAAGGGAATTATAACAGTCGCATACATCCCTGCCATTTTCCAAAAAAAATTATAGGAAAAATAGGATCACAGGAGCAAAAATATAGGAGGTTTATAGGATATAAATCCCAAATATAGGAGTGTTATAGGATGATTTTCAGGTACACACAGATGCGATGATATTGAAAATGTCTCACTTTAATTCCAACTGTACTTTGTGCATATACATGTGTTTGCAATTCACTCATTAACTAGACGGTTTACAAATATGAACAGCGTTTTTCAATGGTCACAGTGATCACTTAAAACTTTCAAAACTGACCCATCAAGTATGTCTGTAAATGGTGAACAACGATATGTGATTGAGCTGACGACCAGTAGCTGCTTATTTACTTGGGCATTTGTCGTCTCATCATACTGTAGGGTAAACGGTGACCCTGAGTTCTTCACATCATCAGCCACAATTTTCTTGAAGTAAGGCTCAGTCGCTTCAGAGATCAAGTATGATACCTTTGACGAGCTCATTGTAAAGTTGTTGGGGATTTTACCAGGAAACATGGCATCTAAGGTCTCCTTGATGTTATCACAAGAGGCATAGCTGTAATGAGAACCAACCACTTTCATAGCCCAAATCAACTCTGCCTTCGTTGCTTCATCCTTAAGAGAAATACACCCGGCAATGTTCCACTTGATTGCTTTTTTCCAGTTTGAGAATCTTGCGGTTTTGAAACAATGCTAGCAGTTGAAACAGAGGCTGTGTTTGAGGTATTGCCAGGTTCTGTTAATTGAGTGGGTGCAAAAACCATTTGGGAGCCACTGAGTATTTCATCTGCGAGTGTTTTGTGACTTTGGCCTTTAGCATGCTGAAGTAACTGTGGGAGTCCTTGGTTGTCGCATCGGAATGTTTTTTTTGCAGATGGAGCAAAAAGCCTTTCCCACTTCATTGCTCGGCTGGCACCAACTAGAAATTTTATGACCCAGTCCATCTGTCTGAAGAAGCCAGTCCTTCTTGAAATGGGTCTTTCCACCAGGCATTTTAAAGAGTATTTACATCAGTAACCTGCAATAAGAAAAGTGCTGTGTTAGGGCTAGAACAACGTTTTCTACAATAGTTCAATTACAATTACCATGTCATGACAATCATTCTTTATTGAAACAATGGTGCTTAAGCATTTCATCATAGTCTAGGATGATCTGTGTTACAAAATTTGTAACCATTTAATGTCCTCCACACCCAAGCAGCTCTGGAGGTAAGGGAGGCCACACCCTTCAGAATTTGACCGGCACGGAAAACTAAACACCAAATTCTGCCAGTAACCTCAAACAAAACATGCGCTGATACAGATGCCTGGCTATTTTGTTAAAGATTAAAGTAGAGGATCAAGAGGACGGCACATCGATGTGCCTGGTATGTCTGTTTGTGTTTTGCAAGGAAATGTCTCAAGCGACACCACCTCCAAATTCAAGACAAAAAATGCACGCTCAGATGAAGACAAAACGTAATACTAAGTAAATCTCATTAACAATTTGACTATACAAATAGGTTGAAAAGGTCTTACCTTGTAACACTGCTCCCAGTCGCATTCAATCCAGTCCAAGAATAATATCAAACCACAGGTGACAGCATAACACAGCCTGTAGTAGAGTACACTAAATTCAAACTCAATCTGACCTGTTGGACACGCTCGCTTTACTTTCTTACTTATAACTTAAGCAGCATTTATAGGAAATATAGAGTGTTCTCACTGACGTGCCAGCATCTATGCCAATTTATTGGAACAAAAGAAAGCGTTTGCATAAGAAAAGAGTTCAGCTCCCAGAGGACTGGTTTGGGACACCAACATGGCCGCCGCTTCATTGTTTTGGGACACCAATATGGCCGCCGTGACGTCATGTGAAAACACTCTATAGGAGTTTTATAGGATCCTATAAAATAAATAGGAAAAATAGGAAATATAGGACGGCTGGGATGTATGCAGTAGAAAAACCTCTCCTTTACACACTCGAATAACACCAACATTCTTTCAAGCAATTCCCTTGGTCTCGCAGAGAGCAAAATTCTTCAGTTTGAAACGTCACTCGCTAAGTGTCTTTATTACAACGGTTTAATTATAGAGTCAACTCTCAACAACCATTTCTCTAAAACGGACACCTAGAATTGGTCCTGGCCGTTCTACAGTCTTTTTTTTTACTCTACAAAGTGGAAACCTACCCTGCGAGTAGAGGTTTTTTTCTGGCATAGATCTATCGATCTGAGCATTTACAAAGAGACGTAAGGGACGGACCATTAAAAATAACAGGAGGGGCGGGTGAAAACGTTTTGGTGCATGGATTTTTTTAAAAGCCCGCTTGTCTGCAGGAATTTTTTTCTAGGACGTATGGCTTATAGTTTTTAGGTATCACCGCTTGCAGGATTTTTTAGACCTTTTTCTCTTGCAGGATTTTTTTTGGGGGGGAATTATCACCCCACCTCCGGTTATTTGTCCGTCCCTAACAAACCAACTACGCGACTGACAGCGACGCGAACGACTTCGTAAATGCTACAAGCCACACCGGAAAGAAACCTCTGCTTGCGCAGGGTAGTGGAAACCTCTTTAAGAGGGGCATATAAAGTTGGCCCCGCCTTTCTTTACTTTCTTTGACTCACACCTTTCCAAAATAGACACTGAAAACCGAGACCGACGCTGTCTGGATTAGAGAACGAGTTGGCCGTTCTCTAAACTTTGGAATGGACACTGCGAAAATTGAAATACAATAGTTCATTGAAAAATTGTTGTCAAATAATTTTAACTCGGTATCACAGATACCATCCTAAGACTTAGCATTTATGCAAGTTTAAACCAACTACTTTAGAAACACAATCCGGCATATTGTACAAGGCGTCTCTGGTTGAAAATACTTAGCTCAGTTCAACTGATATGACTGGTCGAATGAATTTTGCGCGTAAAAACCTGGGCCTTTTGTTCTTAAGAAGATCTGAATGCATATCAAAATGATAACTGAGATTAAATAGAAAAAACGAACAAACAAAGTAAGATTCTCCAAACAAATGTGTTGTAAAAATGCACAGATTTGTGGTAAAAGTGCGAGGACAGCTAAGAGCAGAGGGCCCTCACCGCGTACAAAGGTCCGAATACGGCTGAAAATTACCCTCAGTGACGTCGCCTTGCTGAGTAAAACTTAGTGGAATGACCTCACGGATATAGGTAAAAACGCTCATTCAATATATACAAAAATACTGACCCTCCCCTCCCTTAACTTCAAAAATTGTCGGAACAGGATTTACTCGGCCGATATTGGTGAATTTCTAAAATACACTCTAACAGAAATCTCAAGAAGACTCAAAGGTTGGCAATTATTGAGTTAGTGTCTTTGCCAAAGCAAAGGTGTTGAGACAAAGCTATTTCCTACGGAACTTCTTGGAAGCTTTTGATCACAAAAAGTGCTAAGTTCGGTAATGGTACTGTTGTTTCACGAAAGTTAGTTTTATTTCTCTTCAACTGGACATCCTCCGGTATTTTCGCGAGTAATGCGACCTAAAGTGGCCATGATGCGACTTGTGGTTCTTTGACAGCTGTCGAGAAAAACGATCTTTGAAGCCCTGCAAACAAACCCACAAACACGTATTAAGATCATGACACGAAACTTTATGACTTTAAAACTGGAAATGCACAAAGTCTGATGACTCCCAAGCTCTGTACATTGTATTTTCAAACAAACTGAAAGTCACTTGGAAAAAATAGGGCCCACGTTTTAACGTTACCTGAATTCAGTCGGTTTTAACCTTCTCCAATTTCGCCCATTAATCCGCATCGTCTTTAGACATTTCTATTGTTTTTTGGTTTTCACCAGGAGCTCTGCGTGCCTGTTTTTACATTTGAGTCAATTCTTTGGTGAGAGCTTAAAACTGCTTAAAATTGCGTGACGAAACTGTTTTGTAAACGACAATAGCATTGTACTTTCAAAAGTAACAAATCACCGCTACACTGAAAAAAATGCACCTGTTTTGAGCTGCGTCTTTCGTGTTCTCGCTGGAAGGGATTTCCTCTCCGGTCTCTTTCGCTGGTGTCCTTATACTTTTTAATTTTCTTCTCCTAAATGAAAAAAAAAATAAAATAAATTTATTATATAAACTTCAATGAAATACCAGGTGAGCTTTCGCGGGAAAACTTGATATCTTCACATGTGAAAATATCACCGTTGCTATGGCTACATAATAAATCGCGCCTTTCACGCCAAAAAGCTATTAAAGTGTAATTGTTTGGTATTTCATTGGTGTTTATATAATAAATAGAACATTACATGGCCGCTTGGGATACGAAATTTCTCTTCGAGTCTTGAAAAATATTTCACGAGTGACCGCAGCGAACGAGTAAAATATTTTTCAACACTCGCAGCCTGCGTAGAAAGCGTTTCTGTGCGGTTTAGGAGCAAAGAACGAGGAACGGAGTCAAAGACCGCGCGACAAATGGGGCAAGTAAAAGAGCGGGGAGGGGGTGGGGAGGGAAGGAAGGAAATCCCTCATTTTATTGCTTTCGTTTTATTTCTCGCGCGGTCAAAACCGAAAATCCAAACTCAGCGGAAACGCTTGCTACGCAGGCTACAACACTCGACGGAGAGAAATTTCGTATCTCCAAGCGGCCATGTAATATCCTCTATAACTGTCAAAAAATACACCCTACTATATTAACCGATCTGTATTTTACTTGATAGTGGACATCCATGTGACGGCCAATTGACAGCTGTCAAAAAGGTGTCCGCTGACCAGTGTCATATCACTGTATCGCGTGTTATTGTTAAAGTTATCCGCTGACCAGTTATTGGTTTTAATTGATCGTAGGATTAGGTCCATAATGAAAAGGCCATATTATAAATAACTTATTAACCTCGTCGGTTCGGTCATTACAGGGGAATCTCAGACCTTGGCCTTGATGTATTGGCCTCGGTCTGAGATTTCCCTGTAATGACCGAACCGACGAGGTTAATAGATACTACTAGCCAGGAAGGCTGGTACTGTGACAAATTGCACCAGGTTTCCTGGATAACCTCACAAAAAAAGTCAATAAAAGATGACAGAGTGGAGTTTCTTCTGTTGGGACGACATATAATAAAAAATACTCTTCAACACCAACAATTTGTTGAAAGTTTAGCAGGGCTTTCAGAACCCATCCGGATCCCTTCATCACTGATGAAGTTTGCTGTTATTCGCAGCCTCGTTTTGATGAGGCTGCCAAATTGTTCCATAAATTGGGGGAAGGTTGTAGCCCTGATCACGGTTCATTTCCGGTTGTCGAGTATGTATTGTTTATGGATTCGCGTATCTTGCGTGAAAGCAGGTGGTTTTCCTGATTGACACCACGTGATGACCAATCAGCTGGTGACAGTAGGAGCTACGTCTAGGGAAACTGAAGCTGTGAAACTGTGTCACATGCTAAATGCCTGCTGTCCATCTGCCCTGTACAGGCCTCACCTTTCCTCGGTCGTATTCGTCATCCCACGAGTCTCTCCGCTGTCGTTTTCTGCCTGATTCACCAACGCTGTTGTCCACTGAGTTTTCACCGCCATCCCAAGATGTTACTGAAAGGAAGTAGACATTCAAATGCGTGTTACAATCAAATCCGTGATATAAATGTGCTTGTGACGACGATCCCATAGCATGATCGTTCAAGTGATAGCACTGAGCAGTACTTTCCTGTGGTACAGTTATTATGCTGTACAAGGTAGTTCTAACTTTCAAGTCCATTGTTTATTGCACTGTAGAAGGTGGTTCTACATTTGGAGTCGGCGAACGGAAGTGTGACCATTCAAATGAAAACTACTAAGCAGTTCTTTCCTATGGTAGTATTTATGTCATTGTACAAGGTAGTTCTAAATTTGGATTCGGTGAATGAAATCCTAAAGTGTGACCATTTAAATGAAAGTTACTAAGCAGTACTTTCTTGTGGCACTGTTCATGGCACTGTACAAAGTGGTTCTAATTTTTGGAGTCCGTGGATAAAGTTTTAAAGTGTTAACATTCAATATAACCTTTGCAGCTAGTCATTCACGTGGTACAAGATCGCCATGCTGGAGAGCATGGGACGCAATGGGACAGAAATAAACAAAAAGCTCACATCAGTTAAAATGCTAATTTCCTTTGTTCGTTTCTAGCTCTCCAGCATGGCGGTTTCGTACCAAGTGAGTGACTAGCTTCAAAGGACCTGTTGTTGGTGCTGTTTGTTATGCTGTGAAGAGCTTTATTCATGTCAATACTGTGTTACGATATAGTTCTGAACTAAATCCTACAATGATTCTTTCAGAGTGAAGAATGATCATCGCAGTGAATTTTCCAATTTAAGCAATTGGAAAGAAGAAGCCTGAAAAAAATCAGGGCTTCAACGGGATTCGAACCCGTGACCCGTAACCGCAGTTCAAAATGAATTATTTCATTTATTTCACATCAATGATTCTTTCAGTTAACAAATTTGTGGTATCAGTTCACTTTATATTTTATCCTTACAGAAAATGGCCAATTTCACTCACCTGAGCTACCGTATCCATGGAAACCCTTACTGCTCCTTAGCAACTGATCAACAGCAGATGAAGCACGTGATCCATCCCATGTTGCCCTCCGTGCCGATGCCGAATGCTTTTTCTTCAAAGCATCGTCATAAATAACTGGAACTGAAGTATTGAGAGTGGGTGTAAATATGGTTAAAATAAAAAAATACACAAACCTCTTGTCCAAAATTGTGTATCAATCCCGCTGGTTTCAGGTGTTCAGATAGTGGTTACAACTCCCTGTTTTTTTTTTTCATTTTTTCTTTACATATTTTGAACGTTTATCTCTTCGTTGCACAGTCTTACAACCTCTGAACCGTAGCATGGGCTAGGAAACACTATTTCTGCACACAAAACACGTTTCAGCTGTGTCGTTTTTCTGTGTAAATTATCAACTATTTTTAGGAAAGTCCGCCACTACTAACACAATTTTAAGCGAAATGTTAGAAAGTATAGTCTCAATTCCAAAGCTTTTGAGCCATTAAAATCTCACGAATCAATAAATAATTCATTGGACATATACCTACTTTGTCTCAGTATTTTCACGTTCAAAGTTCCCGACTAAGAATCGCCATTAAAAAATAAAGTGGTTTGTTGATGCCACTTGACGCGCAACGACGCAACAAAATTGCGAGACATGTTCTTAACAACGGAGCCTTTGAAATATGAACCATGAAACAGGCCGTTTCGGAGTTCCAAAAACCCTCACTTTCAAAACGAGGCTAAGTGCAGAACCTTTCTTGTGAAAACGAGTTTCATTTGTATGAGAATGAAAAGCCATTTTCAAATCAAGGTCAGCACTCGTTATCATCCGTCGAAAGGCCCTTGGACACCTTATGAAGTTTACACAAGGTAGATTAAAGTACACACAGCATCAACCCGAACCCAAAAAAGGAACCTAACCAGTTTCGAAACAGTGCTTAACCCTAATCAGTAAAGGAAGTGCTTAATCCTAATCAGTAAATGTAGTGCTTAACCCTAATCTGTAAAACGCAGTGCTTAACCGGCCAATCCAAAACGATAAGCCGGAATACTACGTTGTGTAAACTTCATAAGGTGTCCAAGGGCCTTTCGACAGATGTTAAAAAGTGCTGACCTCATGTCAATGACTTCGCACTTAGCCTCGCTTTGAAACAGAGGCTTGAGGCAATTCGGAATTTGGAGGCCGGGCCCCCCGCTTATCTCACGGTCTGGATGACCGCCCCCTCTTATCTCACGGTCTAGATCCGCCACTTTACTAAGGGCGCTTTCCATTTATCAGAACTGGCCGGCCGGACCATTACCGGACCAGTTTATTTTGACAATGAAGGGTTTTTGCTGAAGAACCATCTCCTTCCTGCATACTATTTTGGATTTGACTGATGTAGCAGGATAGTTTTGATTAATAGTGAAATTCTCATTACTTCAGGAAGGGACTGGCCGGTCAGTTCTGACAAATGGAAAGCGCCCTAAGTTACTGGTCTGAATAAAATAGGGAGCTTAAGCAACAACGACGTGAAATTAGACATTTCCACGTCGTAGTCATGCAGTGACGGCAAAGAAATGTACAAAAAAGCGTGATGCACGTGCAAAGTTGTTGTTTTGCTAATCTAAACCAATTGCTTCTTTGCCGTCCTCGTTGCCGTCGCCGTCGTCGTTGATTAAGCTCCCAATTATGTTGTAATAGACCATTTTCGATATATTAAAATTCATACGCGGCTCCGAGGCTTGGGGGAATAAAAAAAAGAAATGTTTTATTCATCACTGAGCCTCAAGATGATGTCTTTTGTTTTTATTTATTCCCCCAAGCCTCGCAGCCATGTATGAATTTTAATATATCGGAATTGGTCTATTCCACCTACCTCTAGACTCCCTCGACGATTCTCGTATGTCGCCCGTCTCCGATTTCTTCTTTTCTTTACCATTTGAAACAAGTTCATTCCCGGAGCTGGAACTTGAGTCATCGTAAGACACCAAGCACGGCCTTTTACTTGGAGAAACAACATCTCCGTCATTATGCTTTCTCTTGGATTTTTTGCTTTTCGATTTTTCTTCGGTGCTAGGTTCTTGATTAACTTTATCACTACCACGGTTTTTGTCTTTCTTTTTCTTTCGCTTTTTCTTTTCTTCCTCGCTACTATCTGACTCTTCAAGTCTCTCATATTTCTTCTCCTTCTTTTCTTTCTTTTTCTTCTTCTCTTTCTTGTGTTTCTTTTTCTTCTTTTTCTTCTCACTTCCCTTTTCGTCCTCTTTCGTTTTCTCCTCCACTTTATCTTCACCGACCTCATCTTTTTCGTCCTCACTCTTCTTCGACACCTGCCAGCCGGCGTGCTGTCGTTCTGGAAGCCTGGGTCCTGGTGTAAGCACCGTCTTATCGGTAACTGTCCATTCACCTGTTTTTCCCATCACGCTTGAGGTACTGCTGGTGTCAGACATAGCTGATGATGGTGACTGTTGCGGTGGCATTGTCCCCGGCGGGGGAGGGGACATGGGACCAAACACTGGTTCAGAGGTGGTCTTGGGAGTGACTTTCCATGGGGTGGTTGCTTTTGCTGAAAGACATATTACATTTTCTCTGTAGACCGGGTTCAAATGGAGTCTAAACTGATCAGTTAGCATATAAAGTGTTTAATACATTAGTCCAGTTTAGACGCCATACTTCACCTGAGCCGAATCGAAGTTCTTTGAAGAAGGGCGTCTGCCCAATCAATTCGAAACATCTAATTGAATTAGAATCGGCTCAGCCGTCCTTCACGGAGCGGCGTTAATTCACACGCTGCGCCAAATCAGCAAACGCACAAGTTCTTATGACGAAGTTTAACGAAAGGGCGTTTTTCCCTCCGGCTTTTAATACAGCTGGGAATAAAGATCAGCGTTTGAAGCAATTCAACCGGCCGAAATTAATTTGAATTCTATTCGGCTCATGTGAAGTAAGGCGTCTGAACCGGGCTAAGTGATAGCTGGATGTGTTCTCGCAGCTATGAACAACCTTAGCGGTCGAAATAGGACCTGAAAGTAATTAGGCTTGAACGGGAATCGTTCCTTGACCTATGCAATAAGCGAACGGAGCAACGCTCTATTTATGGTAGAATCGTATCTATCTTTCACTGAGTTCACTTGCGCTGTTCAAACGCAGCTTACCTGCAGACAGTGGCGTCCCCTTGCCTTGCGCGACAGCTCTGGGAATAAAGAGGGGCGGAGGGCGTGGCTTCTTGGACGGTGAAACAGACCCCTCTTTTCCTTCTTTCCTCAGTGGAACGTTCTCAGAGGAGTCCTTAATTTTCTCTTTGTTACAGACATCTGGTTTTGCCTTCACATTTTGTGTAGTCTCCGACTCAGTAGCTGCCTCCAGCTTTTTCGCTGAAGATGTTATTGGAGACTTTACCTCTGAGCCGGTTGCTTCTCTTAAGGGGCTGCCCACCTTGTCTTTCCCCGCGATATTCTCGCTCTTTTCTCCGAGCTCTTTCCCTTCCGTCTTTGCTTTGTTCAAATCTGTTTTCACTCCTTTGGACTTGACGGGAATGGTGAATGTAAACTTGGGTCTCTGCGAAGATGACGCTAGGGGAACAGAGGTAGCGCGATTTGTTGAGGGCGTAGTTGATGGCTTCGGCAGGGTCGAGGTCGATGCTGGAGTACGGTTGAAATAAATCCCGGGTTTGACAGGCGTTCCGACATCTAAGAAACGTGAATTTGGGAAAATATAAGTGAATAAATAATAGTGCTTTTCGTTGTATATTTAGGCAAATCACAAAAAAGGAAGGGGACTGTCCTTTGAACTACAAAACGCTAGGAATCTTTGGCTTCTTACTGACAAATTTCCAAGACGAATGGAACTTTTAAAAGCTTATCCATCCAGTCACCGGTTTGAAGACTGACATTCCGAATAGATATTAATTTTCTGTTCTACTTACAATTTCTCTCCGACTCACCAGTTCCAAACCTTCAGCTTTTCACAGCCATGTCCAATTGCCTCAACAAAATTGTTATTTACACAATAGTGCTTTTGAAATATACACTGCACTTACCATTCTGTTGGATGACCTTTGGTAGATGTTCTTTCGGGGTGAAAGGAGTTTTTGGCGTTGATGTAGGAGAGCTCAATGAAGGCGACTAGAAATTCATGGAAAAACATATTGTACTGATAGGTCTTTCCCAAAAATACCACAACACTCTATAACGTGTAGGTTTACTTTGACTTCGGTGCAATAGACCATTTCCAAGTTGCTCAAAGCCTCTGTTTTAAAGCAAGGATAAGTACGAAGCTATTGATATGAAATTGATTTTTATTCTCATGGAAATAAAACTCATCTTTTAGCCTCCTCGTGAAAGTGAGAGTTTTTGAAACTCGGAAATGACCTATTCTGTTGGGCCGACCTGCACCTACAATATTCCAAACAAGGTTTGTGATTGGTTGAGAAAACAATACGGATGGTGATATCACAAAGCCCTTATCCCTGAAAACAATAGGCAGTGCAGGTTATAGGGACCAATGAAATAACAGGTTTGGATGGGTGCAGGTCAATCGATTCTTTTTCGTCATCTGCCTACGCGGAAAGGGACTGATACGTGACCGTGGTTCCTTAAGGGCGGTTTAAGACCTTACTGGACTTAAGAACCAACTAACCTTGGAAGTTTCATTTGAAGTGCTAGCTCTGGTATAAAACAGCAAGTACGCTTGTTGGGACAGTACAGCTTTAATTGCAACTTGACGAACCTGGTAGACAATAAAAAAATCATAAATCATCTGGTCAGCATTTTTAAAACGACTATTTTGTTCACTGCCTTTTACCCTGGGTGCCAGAGACTTTACATGCGCGGTTTCCGGTTTTGGTCAAGTCTAACCCGCAGCTCGTGTCTTCGACCTTCGGCCGACGAAGCTCCTCGCCGCACGCGAGACCCAGAGTGACTGCACCTACACAGCGGCCCACAGTTCTTGCTTTATCTTAACTTTATGCCCAGAAATTCCTCTTTTATGAAGTGATTCTGTCAATAAAACGGTTTCTGCAGTTTGCAATCACGACTCCATAATTAACAAAAATAAGCAACGTCTTTGAAAATATAGTGTAACTTTTAAGTTCGGATATTATAGGTGTCTCATGTTTGCAATGCTTTGCATTAAACGGGCCCGAAAAGTTAGTGGGACTTTCGAGAAACGGACCTAAGCACCTTGAAAGGTCTATCTACATACACTGTAATTCAGTGACCGAGTAATCACAACAAGGTTTAAGAGCAATGTTTTTCACTTACAATAGAGTCATTCATCTGGTACCAGATGCCATTTGAAGCTCTGATGTAACAGTAGTAATGGCCAGAGTTAGATGAATACCCTGAGTGAACCAGCACTGCATAAAGACGGTACTTGATTGGAGGACCCTGAAAAATCACACAGAAAGAACAACTATCAAAAACCATTTTTTTCGCGCGATTTATACCATTCTGCTTAACTCGCAAAGAAAATCGTCGATAGATCGCACAGGGCAGTAATTAAGAGGCGGGGTACGGGGATTTCCCCCGGCTACTATGAACGTGGCCCCGGCTACTTGCAAAGGAGAATAGAAGAAAACAGAACCAAAAGAAACCCCTAGTTGTTTAATTCCCCGCCTACTTGTTGTATTTACTGGGAAACTTGAAGTCTTAGGCCCGTTTCAAACGTCGTGCTACTGCCGTGCCGAACTCAATTGATCGAATTAAATTCGACCTTAGCACGGCACTAGCACGACGTTTGAAACCAAGTCGTGCTACTGCCGTGTAGCACGGCAAGCCTTGCCGTGCTACACGGCAGTAGATCGACTTGGTTTCAAACGTAGTGCTATCGCCGTGCCGAACTCAATTCATAAAAATAATTACAAATGCATTAGAATACATTTAAAAGTTTGCTGAACCGTTTCTTTATTATTGTATTTTGTTTTCGACAACAGCCGTTCTATTCGACTGAATTAAATTCGACGTCTGAAACCAAGTCGTGCTAGTGTCGTGCTGCAGTCGAGCTACAGTCGAGCCAGCTTAGCACGGCAGTAGCACGACGTTTGAAACAGGCCTTAGTGACAACCCTGTCGCATCATCGTGATGGAGTCAACAGGAAATGAAAATACATGTGTGACCACATCTTGAACAAAGTTAAGTGACCATCTATCCAAAAATACCAAAATCAGTTCCCCCAGTCAATGGAGCATCTCACAGGCCAAAGCGAGAGACAAATCCTGGCATTTTGAGTCATAACTTATTAGAGATTCCACTGTAACTTGTGGTCTTAAAGCACAAACTGGGTTCAGTGACACATCCTTCTTACCGGTGATGTCATGTATGGCCTCAGGTTCAAGAACTCAGAGTACTCAACATGCTTTGATATCTTCCCTCCAAAAATCTGATTGTAATCAAATCTTAGGTGAAACAGAAAAACATATACAGCGCTAAGTAATAAGTGGCAGTAATCACAGGTTAGAGACATGCACTCGTCCAGAAGACCAGGTGACATATGTTCCCAAGGCGGAGGGGTAGTGGGTGAGGGCTGTGAAGGGGTAAAATGAAAGTCCCAACAAATACCTAAAACATCTTCTGCCTTTTAAAAACCACAGGAAACCTGAGAAAGCATGTGCGTAAACAAAGAACCGCCGGGGATTTATTAACCATTAGTTCAGCGGGGTGGGAGTGGGTAAAGGAGAAAGGTTTAAGATCTTTTTTTCTCGCGCGCACGCTCACAAAATTTGTTGAAAGAAAAAGAGCAAAAAAACTTCTATGGACAGGCTAGAAAAAAGGATGCATATGCCTTGGTTGAACATAATAAAAAATAATTACATTAACTATCATCTAATGTAATCCGAAAAACTTCCTTGACATTAAGGATGAAATTGTTGATTGCTTGATGCAACAGTTCTAGGATGCATGGCAATTGAAAAACAGGGAGGCAGCTGGGAAGCAAAATCGCAAGGGAGAAAAAAGGGTAAGCCATTTGTTCAAACTGAATTTCTTCAGCCCAAGAGCAAAATGTTAGAGCAACACCTAGTTGCATGCACACTGGTAATTTTAAAACATTTTTTTTGTTTTTTACCTTCTTTTGCCAGTGTGCATAGCATAATAGTTTACTCTTAAAGGATAGATAATATGAAAGGTACCTTTTGAGTTGTAATGTTAAAATGTTTGGTGCTCTGTGTATAAGAAACTGTTTGTGGGCAGGAACCTTTCTTTTACACCTGAAAACGATAAAAAATAACGATGAAATAAAAGAATCAAGCTCTTTTTTCCAGGCTATTAATAACATGATGGAGAGATGAAGTAAGTTTGTTCCTTTGGTACTGCAGCTGGGCCAAACAGATGAAACTAAATTCTGGTTAAGCCCCTGTGCGAAACGGCGCCAAAATCAGCCTTCTTATTTTTTAACTTGACTTTTGTTTAATTTTCCTTGAAAAGCCCTTAAAGGTGAGAGGATAATTAAGATTTACTAAACACTATTACTTACATAAAACAGGGTGGTATATGTTGCAGTTAATTTTTGTTTTTTCATTTTTTCTGGATAAGGAAATGCATGGTAATGAATTTAAAACAAAGGAAAAAACAAAAATGGACTGAAATAAAGAAAATTAACTGCAACAACAACAACAACAAACAACAAAATTATTTAACAAAAAAACATTACAAACCTTGGGCACATATAGAGATTTTCACCATCTAATAACTCCATTTTAACAGATCTTTGAAGTGCTTTCTCGACAGATGGTAAATGCTGGCAAAGCAGAAAACAGTACATGGCTATAACAATTAGCACAATCATGTACTATCTAGAGGAAATTGCCTTTTATTCCTATCTAAATACTCTATCCACAAATTCACATTTATAAGCGATAGAAAACGTTTTCCGTGTGCAACAAGCAAAACATCTTGACGTCACAACCATGCTTACATACGTGTACTGTCATGCAAACACGCCTCCCAGCAAACCAGAGCACGCATTGTATCTTTGTTATTTTAATATTATTACTGAATGACCTAAAAATGTAACTGAAACATGTTTATAATATACACATATGCATAAATAATCATCATTTAAGATATCTAACAATTTACCTTAATATCAAGCATTATATCCATTAGAGGATCAAATGTGTTGGAATTGTTTTTGCACTTTAAACATCGCACTAAGAGTAAACATAATAAACAGAAAAAACATATACATTGTATTACATAACATTGCACACTGGTAAACTAGAAGTATTTTGGGTTTAAGATTTTGTCCATAGCATAAACACAATGAACATAATTTCCTTGGACATTAATGGAACGCACAGTTTTCACCTTCCCTTAGAACATAAATCCAGGGAAAAAATGGGTCGGACTCCACAACATTAAGTATCATCTTCAAACTTTTTTGCAGTCACCTTTCTACTTATAGGGACTTCTATAAGACAAAGGACACCTAGATTTAGTTCCCACTGTTCTTTATTAACTTAACTTGTTTTAATTGGACACCTCTCCAAGATTCACTAATCTAACAGAGTCCATCTTCACAAGAGTTGACAGTTGTAAAGAATATATTCTATGATTCTCACCTTGACTTCTATAATAGCCTCCAAATACTTGATGCACCATTGTGGTCTGTTTTGACATTCTGTCAAGCCTACAGTGCAACAAAATCAATATTTGATAATGACCTCTGCACGGGTTGTTCAAACATAAGCCATTGTACTAATATGTCTTAACCACCAATACCAAGTTTTTTTTGTCATGGTTGATAAGCATCAACCTGTATATTCTCATCACTGAAGACAAATGCACTGCCTTCTTAGTGAGGAGATTGTATTAAACATATCACTTACTTCTCTGTGTAGCCATCTGCAGCTAAACAACTCTTCTGCATGCCATCAATGACATATCTTAAAAATTCATGAGCATCTTCTTGGTGGCCAAACTTTAAATGTTTTGCAATGACTGAAGAAGAAAGAATCATTACTAAGCAACAGAAATTTTTGGGCATAATTATAGCATGTTGACCTTTACATCCTCAAGCTATAAATACAGTGGACTCCTCCACACCTAAGCCATGTTTGTAAATTATTTACAATAAAGCTGCTCCCCCAAGTGACTATAGATAAACTGGTAGATTCTCCCTTCAATTCCTCATGAATCAAAGGGAGAATTTGATAATAGGCATCCCCTTTTTTGGAGTTCTCAACCTTGCTTGGTATTGTGTTTGAAACAAAATTGTTTCAGTGCTTTGCTAAGCCCTCCTTTTTTTGCTATAAAATGCAGTAAAATTCTTTAATGCAATAACCTGTAGGACCATAATAATCTACTCACAGTAACTAGAGTTTGAGATAAGGAAATGAGTGAGTGTACTGTATGTTCCTAATAAAATTTTTAATAGGTGTTTGTTTAAATGGCATGGTTATATATATAAAGCTAGTATTTTGCAAAGCCCCCACTGGTTTCTGCCCAAAACGACATCTGAGGAATGATCGGAGAACTTCCATACTGATGATGTGTCCAAAACTAGGTAGTGGCACATCATCAGTATCGGATTTCTGCAATCATTCTTCCAAGGTTATTTCATCCGGAAATTAGAGGTGGCATCCTGAAATATTGTCTGTTTTCTCAGTCTATTAGAAAGCAACTCAGGATGACTGAGAAAAAAACACTTCTACCAGTCAGAGTGGAACTGGCTTCCCAAAACTAAGACAAGAGCATATGGATCCAGTTCAAACATCAAACTTTCCATGTACAGAAACTAATTCTTACCATTAAGTACATGTAAATGAAAAGACCAATGTTTAAATCATTGAGTCCAACATACAGTTGACTCCCGATAACTTGAACCCTTGCGAACTCGAACCTTCCGCAATTCAAAGGAATTTTTGGTTCTCCTCAGATCGTTTCGACATAATTTTAGAAACATTGAACTTGCCATTAATGCATTGTAGGCATATAGTTTGTTTGTAGAAGCTAATGTTGTTTGTTACAATTCTAATGTGAAACAGCTTTACTTCCTGAAACAGTAAAACACACGCTCTATTATTTTAAGCTATGTTTTTTTTTGTTTCATTCTAATTTATAATCTGAAAGCAATGTTCCATTTTCACTTGACATTTCTACAATTAAATGTGATTAAAATGTTTACAGTACAATAAAAACTGTTTTTTCTCTTACTTCCAGTTATTAGCTTTGAGCTCCCAACTAACTTGAACTTTTTTCGATTTCCCTTGAAGGTTCAAGTTTTATCGGAAGTGGACTGTATCTACGGTAATTTGGCTTGAGCCCTGAATCAAGTTTGAGTGGTTTAATTCACACATTAAAGTTAATGGTTTTGGGAGTGTCCGAGAGGCCTCTGATAAAAGAATCTAAGCCTCTAATTTAGGTCAAAAGATAGAAAGATTCCAACTTACATTTAAGCTTCTGAATAATTGCCATGGGTTTGATGGCTCCTCCTTGATGATGACTGAAGGTCCTTATGATATGTTTCTGCAGTTCACAGAGCATACAGAAACCAACTGTTCTACCTGTAAAAACAATGACGAGTTGAAGTCAAAGTCATTTAAATCAGAAGTGCTATGTGCTATGATAAAAAGGGGGGTGGGGCCCGGGGGAGGGGGCACTACCAACTTATTTGGCCTTAATGGGTATGTCTCACTTAACAGTATGGTTAAACAGGGTATTACATTTCCACTAATGTTTAATGTGGCTAAATGCAATTTAGGCGAGGTTAAACATGAGACAATGCTGGCCAGCAGTCTCCACCGCTAATCGTGCAAGGGGCAGTCTTGGGGTTTAGCAGGGCCTTAGTGATTTTACAGCGCTTTCGCAGGAGTCAATCATTTTGCGTGCAGTAGTTATAGTTGTTTTTTGCCCCCAATCCCCTTCTCTCTGGATGCTGTTTTGATATCTACGCCTCTTTCCACTGAGGTTCTCAGTGTGACGGTGCCTGGTTGGTGCTGCTCTCAGGGTTGTCATGGTTACCTTCTAAGATCGCTTGTGGCCCCCTTCTGCTTCATCAGGCACCTTTCCCACACCCATCTATTGTTGGTGGGTTTAAAAGTCTTAAACAGGGTGTCTCTTTTGGACTGGAAGCCTTTAAAAGAGTGTGAAGGTTGACAATGATGTGTGGTTCCAAGATTAATTTATTTATTAATTTTCCAAAAGTTGTTGACAATCAAAGTTGACAATTTAAAAAATTGTGTACGCAAAATGAAATGAATCAGGGTCATTAAATGATGTCTCTTGTCAACCAGGGAAGCAAAATAAACAATTTGTGTCTTAAACAGGTTCAGGGTTTGAAGGCCTCTACGGTACACCTCAGGACAAACTTCCCCTGAGTGCCCCTCTCACTAGGATTAAAAACCCACTCAATTACAGCAATAATGTATTTACAGTAAGGGCATGTCAAGTGTACCCCCCAAGATTGTATTAATGAATTTATTATTCGAAGGTTGAATCATAAGGTAGTTGTAGATTTTGGTTTCATCTCACTCTTTCATATGTAATGAGAAGTGAATGTCATGAAATTTCTGCCAGCTCTAGCCTGCATAGCAAGCATTTCCAATCTAGTCATTGTGCAAAAGTTAGAGCAGGAACAATAAAAAAAATGAAAGGGAGAAGGGGAGGAGAGAAGAGGAAACGCTTGGTTGCAGACCCAACGATTCTGGAAAATGCCCCATGATATTTCACAGTTTGTTTCATCTGTAAATTGAGAGCTCATCGAGATAGAAGCCAGTGTAATAAACAGATTACTGTAAAATTTACTTTGTTCTCTAATAATGCATGCTCCATGCGAAACTGTAATAAAAGGTTGAAACTCTGAGCAATTGCTGCAGAATTTGTTTTCTATTGTTAAGTTAAATTGGAATGTTATGTGGCTTTATTTCATCCATACTCGGAGACCAAGGGGCAGTCAGTTGGGTCGGGAGAAAAGGCAGGACCAAAGTATTCAACTAAGGGCAGAAGAGCCCCTGGGTACCGACTCTCACCAGACCATTTCCAAAAACTCAAGCGGATGCCGCCTTCTGATTGGGCACAAAAAATGCTTTGTATTATTGTGCCCAATCGGCAAACACATCTCCTGAGTTCTTTTTGTGTGTTTGTACACAACGGCTATTGTCTTGATCATGGCTTGTCTAGCTCTTGCACCAAAGAAATACATGCAGTCAGGAAACTTTCAGTTTGATATAGAATCCCCATCTGATTTCAAAATACTGTCTGCCTGAAAACTAAAGACGCTTTTCCAAAAATACAAGTTTCGGCTTACAACAGGTATTCACACTTGCATTGGTCACGTCTTGCGTATATTCATAGAAAGAGTTTTTAAAAGATACCACGATGGCTGACAGTCACGAAAACATTGCTTGGAAAAGTGAATTCAAATTTTTTTCAGTCTCTATCGTGATTATATTCCAACTCGCTAACTTTGTCAAATGCAAGCGAACTCTTCTGGATGAAGAGAATGAATTTTGTCATTGCTTGTTCATGTCCTTCAAAAAACGTGAAATTAGGCATTTTCACAGGCAGTTGTGCAGTTGACGGCAAAGAAACAGTTCTCTACAATACATGCCGCCAAATTTCCAATAAACAAAAAGAATCTTTTCATTTCAAAAAGTAAACAAATCACTTGTCAAATCACTTGGCGGCTTTAGCTAGTGTCAAGTACCGATGTTCTGATTTATGCTGATGTTATTTCCAACAAACAGTCCATTTTTTTCCAGTCAGATATTAACGCTTTCATTCCCAATAAATTGGCCTTCACTAGTCTCCACTGCTCGATCTCCAACTATACTTTGACGGGACTCAGATCTAATAAACTTTGGCACAAACACCATTCAAATAAATATCAGTCCAAAGCATTATTTTGTAATCTGTAATCTGCAGGCGCCTGCCATGCAGGCTAGATCAGACCAGATCTGCAACACACGTAAACAAAACATACCTGGTTTGATAGATGTATTGATTGCTATTTAATCAATACTGATGTGTTTGTGGGCAAATGCAGTTTTTCAAAATTGTGGGGTTTGCTAGCCTGCGAGCAAGCTCTCCTATTTGGGCGAGTGAAGTGAGTCTCGCGAGAACGTGCGAGCGAGCGGCGAAGCCGCGAGGGGCCGGTGAAAGGAGAGCTTGCAACCATCCCTTACAAATTTTCATTTGTACTTCGCCCAGATGAAGGGAAATATCATTGGCTGAAAAATGATGTTCCGGAAATCAAAGTTGATTGATAACAGGCTAAGCTGGCACCCGCTTCGTCTGTGTGTCAAATACCGAGAACTTTTCCAGTGGATCATTTCCAAGTCGTTGGAAAGCGGCTAAAGTCTCTCCTCTTTACAAGAATGGTGACTCACGTGACGTTCAGAATTTTCGACCAATATCTGTGTTACCTGTCCTTTCTAAAGTTATCGAGAGACATGTGCATGACTCCTTATACAGTTATCTAACTCAAAACAATCTGATTTATCCTCGCCAGTCTGGTTTTCGGAAGAATCACAGTACAGACACTGCTCTCATACAGATAATTGACGAATTGCTCTTCAATTTGGATAAGAATAGAGTTAGTGGCATGGCGTTAGTAGACTACTGTAAAGCCTTCGACATGGTAGATCATGGTCTTCTTCTGGATAAGCTGAAAGTATATGGTGTTGCTGGCGAAACAATGAAGTGGTTCCAGTCTTATTTGGCGGACAGACACCAGCTTGTCTATTTGGGTGGTTGCGTCTCAGACGTGGCGCTTATGAAACATGGGGTTCCTCAGGGCAGTATACTCGGCCCCTTGTTTTTCACAGTTTTTATTAATGACCTGCCACTTCATGTCAGCTCCTCTGAAATCGATCTTTATGCAGACGATACTACAATCACATCGTCAGCAGATTGTGGCAGCATGGGAAGACTGCAGGAATCTCTTAATACATCTGTATCAGAAGTTTTTAACTGGGCATTGGCCAACAGGCTCCCACTCAACGAAAAAAAGACCAAGGTCCTCACTGTGAAGGGAAAGCGACTCTCGACGAAAATAAACCATAACCCTGAAATTACTTGCAATGGCAGTTTATTAACTAACGTTATGAACGTTAAGCTACTAGGTCTTGAGATTGATGAAGAGCTATCTTTCTCTGAGCACATTACGACTGTTTGTAAGAAAGTTTCACAGCGCATCGGCTTGTTAAAGAAAATTATGAATTATCTGCCCCTTAAACAAAGATTACTTTATTACAATGCTTTGATCAGGCCAGTGATTAATTATGCAAGTGTCCTCTGGACTAATTGTGATAAGGAAAGCCTTGGGCGGGTCCTAAAGCTCCAAAAACGAGCAGCTAGAGTAATCCTGAATGCCCCTCATCAAGCACCATCAGTTCCCTTGTTTAATCGGCTGAAATGGTTGCCTTTTTATAAAGATGCTTTAATATCTAAATGTATCATTGCTTATAAGCGATTACAAGGTGACGTCCCTGTTTATCTCAACAATCTACTTAAATTAAACAGTAACATCCACAGTAGACAGACCAGGTACTGTAATTTTAACCTAACCTCTCCGAGGTACAATCGCGAAACAGAAGGAGGTAGAACTTTTACCGTAACAACTTGCAAAGCATGGAACAGCCTATCTTTGCCTGTAAGGCAAAGGGACTCAGTTGACTCTTTAAAAAAAGCATTGTGGAATGAATTTTTTACGCAACAGCAGAATCTTGATCATTTTTCTATTTAAGTTACTTGATGAATTGTGAGATGATTATAATGCTATATTTTATCTTTTAAATCATTTAGTAGATTCTATAGTATCTGTATTCTTTGGTAATTTTACCTTGTATTTTTATAGCTTAGTATACTCATTTATTATTTTATTATTTATTTATTTATTATTTAGAGGGCCACAAGTTTATTAGCCCCGGCTATTTCGTGCTCACCCTCATAAAATAAAGTCTTAACTTACTTACTTACTAACTTGTTTCAGCCCTCAAAGCAGACAGGCTCGTTTGATGTAATTCTCGTAAAGAGAATATTGCGAGCCGAGGATAAGTCGGATCGAGTTTGTAGTTCTTGTGGAAGGAAAACGAAAACCCTTCATCACTGAGTTGTATTCGTTTGTGTCAAGCACCTTGTTTAGTTCTGAAAACCGGGAGAGTGAAAGTGAAGAGTGAGTCAAGCGCTGTTTTCCAACATCGGTTTCGTCGCCCGGTTGAATTCTACTGGGTAGAAAAATTCAGAAACATGTACTTGACAGTGTAGCTGTGTATCGTGACCGTAAAGAAGGAAAGGAGAAAGAGTTGGAAGCTACTGGAGTAAAACTTAAGAGAACCAAGTGCAGGAAAATGCTATTCTCCAGTTCCAGACGGACAAATATATGATGTTTTTGTTGGTGATTGCGATAGGGAGTAGTCTTCTACACTGCAGTAGGGATGACTTTTCAAAAGTAAACGAAACGAGAATCAAATTAGTGAGTTCTTATCCGAGCGGACACGTTGAAGTTCGATGTCTCCGTGGAAAAAAAAAACATATAAAAACATTGCTTTGATGCTGTTGCGAAAGCAATTTATAAATAAATAAATAATTCTATGCGTCCTCGGCTGTCTTAACTTACTTGACAGGCGGTTGTCACTTTTCTGATCTGCGGCACGTTTGCGGTGACAGTTTTCATGCTTTGCGGAGTCCCGGGGTTTCCGGGGTGGAAATGAAAATTTATGAGAGATCGTTGCAAGCTCTCCTTTCCTCGGCCCCCTCGCTCGCGCGTTCTCGCGAGGCTCACTTCGCTTACCCAAATAGGAGAGCTTGCTCGCAGGCTAGGGGTTTGCAGGCAGGCATTTCCTTCTCTCCCCTCCCCCTCCATTCCGTTTGTTTTGCTCTCGTCCCAACTTTCTCGACGAACTCGCGCGGAAAAGCTTGCTACACAGGCTAGCCAGCACAGTTTTCTTGAATTTGATGTAAATGTCTTTAAAACAATTTTATTTGTTTTATCCATTCAAAGATTTTTCAATCTGACCAAATACAGAGGAGTTATCATGAAAAATTCACTGCTCACGGACACGTTTAAACGAGTTCATATGAACTCCTATGTGCTTCGTGGGTGAACAAGCAATTTACAATTTTTTTATGCATGCAGGAAGTACAGATTTGAATTTGAGCAGCATGCAAAGAAAGTGGTGTCCAATAGCCTGGGGCTAGTGGATTTTGCTGTCGGGCTAGTGATTCTGTCATTAACTTGCCCGATGGGCAAGTCATTTTTTTTGGGGGGGGGGGATTCAAATTACAGAACTGTGAACAATCCTGCTCATCAAATTTTTTTCGGGCTAGTACATGCTAGCTACAGCTTGCCCAAATGGCAAGCTGTAAAACTGACTTTCTTTGCACCCTGTTGAGACTGGTTGCGGCAATGACTAACGGATTCATTTTTCAAATAATCGATTCATTAATGTAATCTCAGGGGGTACGCTTGACCTGCCTTGACTGTAACTTTTTTCACTAGCCTTAGAAGCAGAAACCTGCAGTTAACAAGAAAGTCCTACAGAATTAAGTTGTGAAATTGTTTATTGGAATTTTCCCAAAAGATTGCTCGGAGGCAGAATGAGCCACCTAATAAAATTTTCAGGACACGTAATTCCAGTGCTTCCTGCTAATTCTACAAACCATTTTTTATAATTTGATTGGCAATCATACTATTCTTTAAAAAGTACTCTTTAATAATTTTTTAAAAAAACTAATAAATTTGTCCAGACCTTGCTCGGAAGTCTAACAATTTATTATTGAACCTTTTTTAAATATTCCTGAGCAGTTTTGGCTTAAATTCACTTCCGCTACAAATATTTCGATGTATTGCAATGCATCTGTATGGATTTTTAGTGCTGTGGGATGCTCCAAACTAAGAAAACAGGTAGTTGGGATCATAAGCTACTCTGTTAGAGCTCAGATGTAACTGTCACGCACCTGATTGTCTACAACTAAAAAATGGGCATGTGCAGAAGGTCTCCAAAGGAATTCGCTCCGAAGCCATCAGGGGAACAACATAAATAAAATTCTATATAAATAAGACCCGAGCACATTTTCATTTTTTTTTTCTGTTTTGGGTCTTATCACAGGGTCCAAAATTGACCTGAGCTGGTAATTGCCAATGTGTCTAAAAATCGAGAACTGCCCATAAAAAGCTGAATCAGGAGTAAAAATGAACAGAAAAAAAATATATTTTGAGCAGTTTAGATTACAGCAGAACCTCGATAACTTGAACTCGGATAACTTGAATTCGCTGCTAACTCAAACTAAATTTCCTTTGCCTTGATCAAAATTTCAATGAAATTTACCCTGATAACTTGAATTCCCTGCTAACTCAAACTGTTTTTTGTTTCCCTTCAGAGTTTGAGTTGCGGAAAAAAAAGTCAAATTTCGTGTAATTTTTCAGGGACAAATTCGCGGAAAAATTGGCCGATACCATGGGAATTTTTGAGGCAAACTTCGCCAAAAAGCAATTGGTAAAAAACGGCTGATTTTGTGGTTATTTTCCGATCAAAAATTTCGCTAGAAATCGGTCGGTTCTACACTGATCATACCAGCATTTTTAATATTTTTCTCACAGAGGTCATCATTTGCTCTTTCATTAACACAGAAATGAACCA
Source organism: Porites divaricata (assembly GCA_038088405.1). Classification (NCBI taxonomy): domain Eukaryota; kingdom Metazoa; phylum Cnidaria; class Anthozoa; order Scleractinia; family Poritidae; genus Porites; species Porites divaricata. Next base: position 3,073,627 of record JBBMOI010000020.1, on the reverse strand, counting down.
ATGGCAAAGCCATTAACATCATGGCTAGTACCCAGTCCTTCACAACATAATCTACACCTGTAGTTTCGGGATGTTGTTTTGCACATTTCAGTGACGAAGTTTCAAGACAAATTTATAAGTTTACTACAGGTAAACAGCCCCAATAGCTGAGATAAGTTTCAAATATGTTGTACAGACATGCATTTGATAGGATTTCTACCAAATTTCGCAGGATTTCGCGGATTTGCCTAAATTTCACAGCTCCACAACCACGCAAAATATCAGAAGCCCTGCTGGGTTCTACTGTATTACATGTGAGTTCTATTCAGGCAATTGCAACTGCCCTGATCATTCAGATCATCTGCATGGCTTCAGAGGTGCATGCGATCGTCTTGGTCAACTGAATACATTTTGAGATGGCTCAGGTGATCAGGATGATCTGAACTATTATTTGGAAACCAAAGCTTCAGTTTGAAAATAAACAATAAACAGAATTCAAGTATGAGTAAACAGTTTGGATTTTTTCCTTAAACAAAAAACAAAGAACTTTTAAATGCAAACTGTTGACTCATTATGTGCTTTTAACATGAGAAGTTAAAGTTATAATCATAAATCATTGTGCTAATATCATACTCACACTTTTCACTGTGTTCTTTCGATGCCAAATAGTTAACCAAAGGTGGTGTGTATGATAAAACCTGCAGGACAGAATTTAAAAAACATGTATTCCCCATGTTATTTAATCCGGGGCCGACTCTTCGAACCTGCTTCCAAGACATTTGGACATTTTTCCACGGAAATAAAACGACCTTGGGAGAAGGCAATTCCTCGTTTGAATTTGTCTTTTCTTCAGATCGCATGAGCTTAGCTTGACTCCCATTCATATAGTTCGAGGGTTGAGAATTTAGTGGGACGTATTTCTTTTTCAAATTTTCGTATTGTTCGTCCGCTTTTGATGCGGGTTTGAACTCAATACGTTGAAGAAGAACTTGTTTAGATGAAGACACAAGTTTCGCGTCAAGATCCGAGGCCAATTTGTTGGCAATCGGTGAATCTTTGGAAAAAGTCGCTGACGGCGATGGCATGACTTGAACCGCAACCGAGCTCATTTTACACGTGGGTCAGTTGTAGTCAATTGTAACGAATTACCAGAATGGCCGCTCTTCAATTTTTCTTCTTAACCTTGGGCTTCTAAGAAAGCCAGAAACAAAGCAGTTCCAGTGTGTTTCCAATACCTTCGCGTCCGCTGCAGTTGGTTGTGTAAAATGCGGTTTTCGATTTCCGTTTGAGTACGCCAAGCTTATTGCTTCAAAGTGCCGGAGTTCGTGCAAACTTGAGTTGCACCATCAACAGATATAGCTTTCCGTTTGAAAATACACATGAATGCCATTAAAATGTCAAGCCGTATACTGGTGACCGGTAAAAATATGCAAGAAGCGATAGAGCCTCGAGATCCTCGTTTAAAAAATCGTTGAGAAACACTCACTATATATTTAAACGTGTTTCTTTCTTGGAGCAAAATGGCCGCCGCTAGTCCCATAATTCATTGCTTGATTGCTACACGCGTTTTCCGGTCTGTGTATTGTACAACAACATCAACATCTGTTTTCGCCTTTTTGGAATTACTATTTTTGGCTACAAAACTTTATTGTTAATGCCCCGCCAAAGAACAAATAAAAACAACAACAGAAATGTGTAGTGTAAAAAGGTACAATCATTAAATTTACATCTCTCCCCTCACGAGAGTAAATTTTTCAGCGTCCGGGAGCAAGTGAACAGTACAAAATATCTAAGATTTTGAGACCAGCCTCAAAACGGTTCTAGGCACAGTCGGCATATTCTTTGGATCCAAAGCAGATCTTTGATAGTGAATCTGAATGAAACCCAAAATTCTAATTTCCTAAGACACTGAATATCAGAAAGGAAAACTACACGTTTTAAAATGGTTTGTGGAATTGAAAAGATATTCAAAATTTGGGCCAAAACCGTTTTCAAAATAAACTGGTCCGTGAAAATCCCCCTGACACAAGCACATGGAAGTTGATCGCTCCGGGTCATAGGCTCTTGAATCCTGGTTGTGTGGGAATTTTTCGAGAATTCTGCTTCAGCCAATCAGAAGCAGTATCCAGATATGGTTAGTAACGCGTCATTCGGTATGGATTTTCTGCGCTCGTTTCCGGCAGAAGTCATTTCGCGGGGAAACCAGTGGTCGCGTGTCAGCTGTTTTCTTAGGCCACTATGAATAGGTAAATAATTTGCCCAATGTAAAACAGTCAGGAAATTTCACCTCCATCCTGTACTCTATTCAAAGGCCAGGACACTGAGCAAGTAACTGTAAAATGATCAAACCTGTATTAAGCGGTCACCTGTCAAAGCCCCTGAAATCGCTTTCCTTATTTACTGTAAACTTGACCTCCATTGGACGGTCACCTCTATAAAGCGGACGCAGTCACCCTTTGTAAGGTCTCAAAGTGCTGATTTTATTGTTTTCACCTGTATTAAAAGGTCACTTTGCTTACAAAAAATAAATTCTGGGAGTCAAGAACAGCAAAGTTAAAATCACAAATGTAACTTAAAATTGTTTTCACAAATGTCTCGAAATCAACTGTTTGAACAGTTAATTACGTTCGGTTATTTTTAACCGTAGTGTCAACATTGAACATCAATTTGATCTTTAACTAGCTTCTCTTTTAACCAATTGCACGAAAAATTGTCCCCTTCAAAATGATCTTCACAAGGCACTTCTAAACCATCATAGGCGTACGGGCAATTTTTTGCCAAGGGGGGCGGTAAAATATTTGCCCAAAAAATTCTCGCAAGTTGCCCAAATTTTTACGAAACAGCAGAAAAGAAACGAGGCCAAACGATGCAACAACGTAGGCCGTACTGGCATATGAAGGTGGCTCGATACTGTAACAGTTTTTCAGGGTCAATACCTCCCAATTTTGAGCATAACTACGTCGCCGTTCGATTGGGAAATCCGGATTTAGATTCCCGATTTCCCACGGAACGCGAAATCCGAAAACGGATTTCACATCCGAGAAATCCGTCCACAGGGTGGATTTCAATTAAGAAATCCAAATCCGGATTTTTTGGATTTCCCTTTTTGTCGTTCGATTGGGAAATCCGAAAAAGGAGTTTGCTAAACTGTTCTCTTGAACAGCGGACTATCTTGTGCTAATTATGCGACGCATAAAAAAATTCGGATTTGGATTTCTTAATTGAAATCCACCCCCTGAGGACGGATTTCTCGGAGGTGAAATCCGTTTTAAGATTTCGTTTCAAAATCTAAATCCGGATTTCCTAATCGAACGCACCCTTAATTGCAGCAATATTTCTTGGCACTGGGAACTGCTCCTACAAAATCGTTCACGGGAACTTTTTTGTCCAATAGTCGCGTCGATGTTCGTGAAGTTAAAACGGAATCTATAAAAGTTAAGAGTTATCGGGATATTTTGGGATAGAGTTTTAGAAATAACCTAAAAAAAAATATTGATCAGTTGGCCGTTATCTGTGAAAAACAAATCTCTTTTGACATGCAATTTCACCTCATAGTAGCTTCAATCTTTTTAAAAACGTGTGTAAAAGATCATGGAGATAGCTCCGGCCGATCGCTAGAGAGAAGGATTCCATTTCCTTAGAATGCAACGAGGCGCTCTTGTTAGCGGTTTTGTAAACATTTCGGTCTACTTTTATAAATTATTGTTTGATGGATTATTAAAAAGTTTAATATTCTTCTCGTAATTCGAGCTGAATACTATAGTCAGACACTTCTTCATTTTCACACTCACTGTTGCTGATGCTATCTGCCATACACTGTTCTACGGGCGGAGATGATTCTAGAAAGGTATGCGGAAGTTTATTCTAATTAATTCACGACTGGAAAGAGCGCATTCCAGCCAGTGCAGTGCAGTGCAGTACAGTGCTCAACAATAAAAAAACTACAAATATGTAAATCAACAAATGATACCCTTCCCTATAACCAGAAACTCATCACGTGCTAAGCAACCACTGTGAGTGTCTCGAAAGAAAGTAACTGGATTATTACGCTGACTTCAGGATTTTTCATTGAAATAGAAAATATTTGTCTCTTTAAACTAATTAAAAAAAACCACGGAAAGGTCTTTAAAAAATGGCTTTGCCCAAATTTTCTCTTGCTGCCCAAAAACTCTGAGTTGCCCAAAATTTGGGGGGGCTGCAGCCCCCTTCGTCCCCCCCCCGGCCCGTACGCCTATGAGCTCCTCTGTTTGCGTCTTTAATTCAAAAATACAAAAGATAATCAAGTATCAAATAAAATGCCGTTCCCACTAACCCTGACGTTGAATTTTTACGATACCTGTATTAAGCGGTCACTTAGCCATTCCCCGTTGGTGACCGCTTAATACAGGGTTTGACTGCAATTTAAATGCCTTTATTAAGATCGATTTAACCCGTTTTCAATTTAAATCTTGCGATTTTAAATCGTCCCTATTAATAAGGAGTCCATTGAAGCTAGAATTTAAGTTTGAGAACTTTAGGATGATTATTTTGATTTTGATGGGGAAATAAGGAGGGATAGATAGGTTATAATTAATCTCGTACCCAGATCTCCCACGGCCAAGGGAAAGACACTTTTCAGTGTAAAACAGAGTGAGATCTGGTTACGAGATTAGGTTATAATTAAATCATGAAAAAAAAAAAAAGAAATTTGTCTTTCTAGTCGATCAGTAAAAAAATTAGTACTACTTGTGTGATTGTTGAATTACTAAATAAGAGTGCGAAAGATTAATTTTGAATTTTCCGAGCTGCATACAAAGATGGGAAGATGGGAACTTATTAATTGAGGAATACATATTTTTTGGAGTAAGAAATATTCTGAATAAATTGTAAAAAAAATATTGCATTCGGCCTTTTATGGTCCGAAGAGTTATGCACTTCTCGGAAAGCATTAACAGTCTCGGCCTTCGGCCTCGTCCTCGATCTACATAATTCTTTAAGTCACACCCATCAGCCTCACTGATCCAATAATTGATAATTATCAGTACATGAACCATTGCCATTTGAAGGTAAAGTGCTCAACAAAAGGCTGGGATATTTGTCAGAGGTTTAGTGATTAGGCTTAATTAGTTCGGTGGCGGGAGACTAAAGCAAGGGCCTGGTGCAACCTTGTTTCCAAGCCAACGGCCCAAACAGTGAGCGGAGAAGGCTTGGAACCGAGCGCGACATCCTGGCGAATCTGTCATTTGCACGATGACGTTATTTTACTTAAACGACCAGAATCCTTCAGGGTTTTTTCTTCTTTTGAAATCTAAGGGCTTCTGCTTTTCAAACCTCGGCGGGACTATTAAATTTAAATGTGAAAGGAAAAACGATAAGTTTTCTGGTCGTAGTAGTAAAATGACGTCACATCTGAAATGGCAGGGGAAAACTGGGAACGAGGCTGGCTGAGACTTTGCGTATGTAGATGCCTCCCATTCCAGGAGCGCTAGAAACAAATGTTTGCTTCCTATATTAGCCACAGGTTGCGCAGGAGACCGGGTCGAGATGGTTGTCAAAGTGCATTGTGGGACTGTTTTGGGGGACGAATTAGAATTAGAATTAGCATTAGAATTCGTCCCCAAAAACAGTCGCAATCGCGGGCTCAGGGAAAAAAGTTAATTCAGGTTCACCAGACTTTCCTGGGTATTCTTGCTTGGCTGGTCCAAATTTTGCTTTTGCATGTGTTGTTCTGAAGCAAATGATTTCTATTTAAGACTTAAAACTTCTCAGCAACAAACTCCTTTGTCGGACGCTGAGGACCAATCAACTGACTTTAGTGGCTACGTCAAACAATGTCTAATGTTTGTCTTCTGAACGCAACGAGACAAAATTGAAAAGAAAATTGTTTTATTACATTAAAATGGTAAAAAGCAAACACAATTTCAACATTAATAATCATATTATCACTTTAAAGAACGGTATTGAATGACTGTTTAAAATAATTTGCATCCAAGTCACTTTTAGTTTGCTAAGGATCGAGATTTCAACAAGGTGAGAAATTCGGCTTGATACGACTTTTTTTACTTCGTTGGCACTAATAGCACACGTCATATGTATTACAATTCTAACATGACTTCTAGGCTTTAGGGACAAAATTGCAAATTTTTTACGACTCCACTGTCTCGCAATTCCCAGAAGAGACTTGAGCACTAAGGCCCGGTTCAGACGCCGAACTTTTCATGAGCCGAACCTAATTCGAATTAAGGCCGACCCAAATTATTTAGACCGGCTGAATTGATTCAGACGCCGATCTTAATTCCAGCCGAACTAAATTCAAAAGGAGAAAAATGCTCATTTCGGTCAAACTACTTACAAAATACGTTATTAACCTCGTGTGATAAAGTGCAGGAATTATGCTAAGTACGATCCAACTATTTCCTGCAATGATTTGCAGAAAATCTCCTGGGATGCTGTGTTGTGTTCGACCAACGTCGAAGAAGCCTGGTCTTTGTGGAAGTGCAACTTCAAGGCTGAATGTGACAAACATGCTCCTCTAATCGATAAAAAAGTTAGAGGACGTAATTGTCCATGGCTTACGCTGGAAATCAAACGGATGATGAGAGCTAGGGATGCCAGTCTCAAGAAATATCGTAGATCAAAATTAGACACCGATTTGGCCGCATATCGTTTACTCCGAAACAAAGTAAGTGCAAGGATTAAACGTGCTAAGGAAAGCTATAGTAGATCACTACTTGAAGAGAATAGCGGCGATTCTGTGTCTTTCTGGAGGTCTGTGAAGAAAATAATGCCGGACGCAAAACAGAAATCTATTCCGACCTGTATCAAGGCAGATGACAAGATTGTTACTGATAAACAAAGCATTTCGGAATTGTTTAACACTTACTTTACATCTTTAATCTTTAATCTTTAATCACAGTTCGTAACCATACATAACTGATACAAATGAACTAATACTAATATATACGGTCAAACAAAAATGCAAAAATGGTTAACAGGACGGCAGTAGGGGGAAACCAAATTCCCATGCTAAGACATACCCTCCAAAAAGAAAAAAAAGAAAGAAAAAAATTAATAATTAATATATAAACATGTAATTAAAAGACTATAAATTAGGCTATAAATTATAAGCCTAGATGACTAATAATAATGCATAAACTTATATTAAAGACACTATGCCTAGTATTTTAAGGTAAAATTATGAGCGAAGGTACTTAATCAGTGAAACTTTAAAAGACTGAAGGCTAGGAGATGACATTACTTCAGAAGGCAAAGAGTTCCAATCATTAATATATCTATGAAAAAATGAATATTTAAAATAATTTGTACGGGCAACTTTAGGCCTTATTTTATACGCATGCTTACTTCTAGTTCGAGTTAATCCGATAATATCAAAGTAATGATGGCAATTGATATCACAGTAACCAAATATAATCTTATACATTTGAACTAGACTAAGATATTTCCTTCTCAGTTCTAAAGAGTCCCATCTGTTGTGAACAAGTTATTTGAATCATGCAGGCATGCAAGGCCAGTTTTTAATTATACAACCGAGGACCTGTTTACAAAGAATCATTTTGAGTTCACAGCAGTGGGTAAACCGTTTGTGCTAAAGCAACTTAAATGCCTAAAACTCAAGAAAGCCACAGGTCTCGACGGTCTACCAGCTAGACTTTTAAAGGACAGCACAGCTGTGATAGCTGACTGTGTAAAACATTTGTTGAATCTTTCTATTGAAACAGGTGCAGTCCTGTCTGAATGGAAGCAAGCAAAGGTTGTACCCCTGTTCAAATCTGGAAACAAAGATGATCTGGACAATTACAGGCCTATATCAATTTTACCGATTTTGTCCAAAATTCTGGAGAAAGCTGTCTTCCATCAGCTACATAGCTACCTATCAGAAAACTCTCTCCTCTCGCCTTATCAATCGGGGTTTCGCGAAAATCATTCAACTCAGATGGCCGTTGCCTTCCTTACAGATAAAATTCGTGGTAATATGGACAAAGGGCTATTAACGGGGGCAGCGTTTATCGACCTGAAAAAGGCTTTCTATACTATTTCTCATGACGGTCTTTTAAACAAGTTGTACAGATACGGAATCCAAGACCAGCCTCTCTCGTGGTTTGAGAGCTATCTCACTAACAGGACTCAGAGAGTGTCCATTGAAAATCACCTTTCTTCTGCCGCCAACGTCAGTACCGGAGTACCTCAAGGTTCCATGTTAGGGCCTCTCTTGTTTATTCTTTACATAAACGATCTCCCTTTGGCTGTTGGTCTGTCTAGTGTTATGTTATATGCCGACGATACCGTTATTTTTGCTGCTGCTTCAAACATTGACCAACTACAGCTGACCTTAAGCCTTGACCTCAATAACGTCTCTAACTGGTTAACTGCGAACGGTCTTTTCGTTAATCTAAAGAAAACTGAGTATGTTTTATTTGGAACTCGGCAGAGGCTAGTTAGATCTGAATCTCATAGTCCGCTTTGCATGGAAGGAAAGGAAGTCAACCAAGTAAAGTCGTTCAAGTACCTAGGAGTCTTGCTTGATGAGTATTTATCTTTCAACGATCACATAAGCTATTTAAGGTCAAAAGTTGCCAGCAGACTTGGCCTCCTGTCACGATTACGAGGTTGTTTGACCACGGAAGCAGCAAATAAGATCTATTTGTCCACCGTAAGCTATTGTGATACGTGCTTTTGCCCTCTTGGAAGCACTAACAGAATGACTCTTGAATGCCTGCAACGACGAGTTGCGAAAATTGTATACGGTTTTAAACCGGACATAGCCACGGAAACAATACTCGCGAACCTACGCTGGCCGCCTCTTACAAAAACCATGGAAAAGCACTGTGCACTGTTGGTTAACAAGTGCTTGGTCGGAGAAGTTCCTCTATACTTTAAAGACTATTTCATGATACGCTGCCAGAGCGACAACCAACATGTTTTTAATAGATGCACTAGATCGTCAATCACTGACATTATACTTCCCAAATTTCATTTAGATGTCGCTAAAAAGTCTTTTTATTATCATGGTGCATGCATATTTAATAGCCTTCCAACAACATAAAGATTTTGCCACCTAAGGAGCGTTTGAAGGCTATCTCCGATTTTTATTCTTAGGTCATTTCTTAGAACATTTCCAATCTACATCCAATTTTTATGAGAACGTTATTACCTTTTTCTAAGCTTTTAATTTTGAACATTATGGATGTTATTTTTACATACTCTTTTTATTTTTACGTTATACAGGGCCCCCGTTGATACCAGTCCTGTGACTGAAGGGTTCACCCTGTTTAAACATCGATTATTATTATTATTATTATTATTATTATTATTATTATTATAATAATTTATGCATTAGGTTCGGTACATGAAAAGTTCGGCGTCTGAATCAAAGCCGTTCCAAAGTCGCTCCAAAGGCGAAATTCCCGGCTGGGCTAGGCGACAAGAACGGCTGAGCCGTTCCAAATTGAAACAGGCGTTCCTAACTGATTCAGACGCCGAACTTTTCATGTACTTAATTCAATGTATTAGGTTCGGCTCATGAAAAGTTCGGCGTCTGAACCGGGCCTAAGAAAACCAAACCAAATATAGAAAATTGACAAGAAAGCCTCGGAGTCATGTTAGAATTTTAATATATCCAACGTGGGCCATTACACAACAATTTTTAACCACTTAAGTTTTGGTAAAATCCATATTTTTTTCATGTTTTTAATAATAAAATTGACTATTACAGCGGCAAAATATTAATTGAATGCCTTCTTAAACAACTGTGCATTTGTTTTACATTTCCCTGTTAATATGACAAATAATTTTGTACATAAGGTTATCCGTATATATTATTTTCAAATCCGAAAGAACGGCAGCCATATATAACGTGAAAGAACGCAACCAAACATGTTGAAAAAAACTCGGTCATGAAGAGCCAGACAGTGTTACATGAGGATTTGACATACTACACAATTTGACATTTACATAAAAATGGGGTTTTCAGTGCCGGATCCGGACCTTGAGATGAGAGGAGGGGGGGGGGGGGGGGGGGGTGCGGCGGCCCTCTGGGCCTTATTTTGGTCTAAAAATAAGGGGGCACCCCCTTGGGTCCGCCACTATTATTAAAAATCTTGTTTGCAAAAGGTTAAAACACTGTTGACTTCATAAAAAGGATTGTGAATACCAACGTAGTACCAGGCTCCTGGCTAGTCCTTTTCTAGATTATTTCTTAGCTAGTAACGCATATTATGCACTTTCATCCCAAACCACCTGGACATACAAATAATTGCCTAAGTATTTAAAATAATCTCTTAAAAAGTGTTAGAGAACACAAAAGCAATTATGATACAAATAAAAAAGACAACAGAGGCAAGAAAAACGAGTGAAATTGGAGAAAATTATACGCGCGACTGCAAAAAGAGTTCATTTCTTTTGTATGTGCAACAGTTTGGTTTAACTCTCGGAGTTCACCGTTACTTACTATGTCGCTCTGATTTCGTCAATAAAACACTTTTGACCTAGTGGCCTGCGAGGCAGGCAAACCTCGTTCCCAGGGTCCGAGGAACGAGTAAGAGAGGACCCTGGGAACGAAGTTGCGAGGGCTCGCCTTTTTGAAAGGGAAGGGAAAATTAAGAAAATTAATTTTGAAAGAATGCGATAGGCGCGCGAGGATGCAAGAAAGCCCGTCGCACACGCGCACTTAATTTAAGCTATGTACACGCTATACCGGATACTGAGCTCTTGCGTCAGCACGAAAACCATATCAGATAGAGCTTCATACGAACGCTGATTTCGGCGCGATTTCTGTAACGAAGCAAAGCTGCCCCGCACCGTTCTCGAAAGTGGTGTGTGACAAATAGGATAGGCTCACAGTGATATGGGCATCCCCATTCCCAAAACCCTGGTGATATGGGTATCCCCTGTAACCCGAACCCGAACCCGAACCCGAACCCTAACCCTAACCCTAACTCAAATCGCTAAGGTAATATGAGAAGGGGATGCCTGTGTCACTAGGGTTTTGGGAATGGGGGTGCCCAAAACGCGGGGATGCCCATATCGCTGTAACAGCGGAAGTGAACAAATAGAAGCGAGAACAGGAACCCACTGAGACGGAAGTAAATATCCAGGAGTAAGGAGAGACAGACACAGCCTTTCTCGCGCGCCTTGGTTGATTCCCACCAGCTCCCTTCTCATTTAAACGCCTTCCACGCAACCGAGGTGTGACCTAGCCCTGTTAAATTCATGATGAAAATTCCGGCACACGCTGTTCATCGTGTTTCACAGACCAGTGTAATTCAGTGAACGCCTTCTTCTTGAAGATTCCTTCTTGACTTTTTCTGGTGGAAACGGTTCACTGCGTGAGCAAAAGAAAAATAATAATAATAAAAAACTATAAATTCATTGAAATTAAAACCAGGCCACACAAAACAGAAAATTCAAGGTTCCATAAGTATTTAATCAGTTCGCCTACTCACGCAAAGAAAGGGATAATTTGTAGAAGCACTGCTTTTGAGGTGTTTTCACGTAATTCCCGATCTTCTGTTACGTACAGATTCACTACTCTTCTTAAATAATCCTGCAACAGTCTTCTGCGGTCTTCCACGAATCGAGAGTCCTGTAGGGAAAAAAAAAGATATTTTTCACCTCCATTACCTCGCCTGGTGCATTCTTTTTTTTCCACTTTCCACTAACAGCACTGAGATGTGAGATAATCTCTAGGACGATGTCCCCCCTCCTCATTAACGGTTCTGGATTCTTGAGGATTTTCAAACCAAATGTAAATTTACGGCCATCTCTGAGAAAAAATATCCACCTCGATAAAAAAGAGACATTAAGAGTCACGCTTACGGCAAACGGCAAATGGCAAACGGAAAAAGGTAATCGTCTATTTGTGCCCCGTGTCCATATTTTCCCATTAGTTGTCTTAAACTGTTCTTCACTTCTACAAAAAAATAAGTAGTTTCAAGCTATTTTCATCCATAAGAATTGCTTTAGAGTATTTTTATCGGCTTTTTTTTATTTTGAGTAACTCTCAAATGAGTCTGCCGTTTGCCGTTTGTTGTTAACGTGACTCAAGGCCCTGTTCTTACGTATAGTTGTACTTACTTTGTTACCAAGCGTCTTCTTTGGTGGAAATTTAAAGCTTTCTACTACTTGGGATTTTCTCCGTAACTAAAAAAAATTACACAAAGAATAAATGTTACAATCAACAGCGATGAATAATAATAACATACAGAAGCTCAACCATATGATCGAAACACTCAGTCACGCAACGCTCCTCCCCTTGCTTCTTGCGGAAGAGCGTTGCGTGACGAAACAAAAACCGCTGGGCGGGAAACTACACTAGAGAATCCACTTGAAAATTGCAGACGGGGAAGACGGGAAAGGGTAAAGAATTCGTGGCTTTCCCGCGCATGATCTTCGCCTTCCCGTGACGATTTCCAATTAACTTTAAAGTTAAGCTTAGGGATTTGTATTACCTTTTACGACTCGTTTGGGTTCACACTTACATTTTTATGCATTTCAAAAAACTGCGAATATCTTCGATAAATGTTCCACTCGTCGTCCTTTATTCTTACGTACACCTAAAGAAATTCAAGGAAAAAATTCAGTAATGTTAGTGATACAAGATTGACATTGTTACATAGCTAGATGTTTTCATTTTCCAAACAGCGCGCTCTCTCAATAGTTACTTGGAGGTCACATGACATCTAACAAAAAAACTTTCACCCGCCAAAAGCTTCTGAGAGAGCAACATTAGGGCCATTTATACGAGGAAAAATAAGACGCGTCTTAGCTAAGACGCGTCTTATTTTAGAACAGCCCTTAACACCTGTTCTTAGATAAGACGCGTCTTAGCTAAGACGAGAAAAACTTTGTATAAATGACCTTCGCGTCTTACATAAGACGCGAACGCATAGTACGCATGCGTTAATTTTTGGCGCGCCACGTTGGATTGCCGTTGCTACGGGCAACATTCACATGAAAACGAGTCAAGAACAGAAACAAGACGCGAACCATTTATACGAGCTGTTCTCGTCTTAGATAAGACATGCTCGTATAAATAGTACAGTTCGCGTCTTATTTAAGACGCGTCTTATTTTTCCTTGTATAAATGGCCCTATTGTTCTCACACGGCAACGTAAACTGTTGCCCGCTAATGTTCAAACAAAACAAATTGCTTAAAAGCTAACTTAACGAGAGCCAACGGTCATTTGCGGATGGAATTATGTCAGTGGCATACTGTACTCGTCTCTCAACCAAAAATTACAGTGCAAGTTGGAAATAAATCTCCTTTTCTCTCCCATTACGAAGACTAAATTAACACTTAACTTAATTTGCCTAATATTAGGACAACGCATTGTACTTATTTCATTATCCCTAACAATTTCATTTGGGCTCAACACTCAGAAAAATTTTACAAACTTTTCTTTGGTGTTCCGTTATAAAAAGCAACAAAAATAAAATCACTCGTAAAAGCCCCGTCGTACCTGATACACGTGATGTACATTTGATGAGCGACCGCGCAAAAATACAGATGGTATCCATACGTTCACCAGAGGTCTGGTACCGACTGACATGACTGCAGGGTCAAAGTCCGAAAGACTTGTTGAATCACTAAGACTTTCTGTATATTCTGGAAGCTGGGAATGAAATCGGACATACAGTTAAATAGATGAACGATGAAGCATGTGGGCAACAAAACCTCGTAAGTTAAACGCAGTGTAAAGTAGCTGGTCATTGGTAAACGTGGGTGCTCTCCATTTACCAATAGATTCTGTTAATTCAAGTAAGGATGTAGCCTGCTACACAGCCGTTTTTAGTGTCGTCACTAAGGAGCGTTGCGTGACGACACTGAAACGGCTGTGTAGCAGACTAGTAAGGATGTAAATGGTGCACCAGTGTCCAGTGGAAAATTTCCGGGATGAGCAACGGGACATCTGGAAAGGTAGTGTTGCTTTTTTTTTTCGGACGGGATCATCCAAACGGAAATTCGTGTTTCATTTGTTCAAACCTATCTTTGATGCCAGTTTCGAGATTTCGCGGCCGTTCAGTTTTCGTTAAATTGAACTGATTTGTGCAAATTGTAAACGCGATTCTGAACTGAATTTGGAGACACTGACTGGTTGCTAAGAAAAATCCGGGTTCTTATAACAGTAGGAGCGAAATGTCATGGATCATTACACGTTTCATAACATTTCGCTCCTTCTCTAAGAGAATTGCTTAAACTTACCGGTCCTCTAAGATTAACAAGTTCTTCTCGCAGTCTTCTCACTTGAAGCTGATAATAACTAACTTGTTTGTGTAGCCTTTCGTTGAATTCTAGTAGTTCACCATGCAAATCCGCAACCTTCCAAATAAAATACAAGAACGTGTTAAGAAACCTTCGTGACACGTGCAGGTCGTTTTTGACGCTAGCGATGGTTGTTTAGTCTCGCGCGTTTGGAACGCCTTTCAACCAGGGCGGATAAACCGCCCTGCCTTTAACTGTCTGCATAGCCTGCGTAACAGCCGTCGAAACGGGTAGGGGATCGCGGTTTTCTCCCCTCCCCCGTCCCCCCTTCCCCCTCCCTTTTTTGCACCTGCCACGCAGGCTATTAACGATTGACTACGTTTGGTCGTTTTAGCGCGCTTTTTATGCCGTACTTTTTGTTGAACGAACGCTCTCTGTAAATGTAAATTGTAAATAACTTATTATCGCTCCTCCGGGCTTTTCGGGGATAACTTACAACACTGGTTGGGGAACTTTGCCAGACTGCTTAAGGTGCAGTTTATAAGTAATGAAGGAATGAATAATGATGCTCCCATACATGAGTGTGAAAGTGAGATAGGCCACCAGTGCATCTCACCCCAGTGCATGCTTCATCGTACTTGACCTTAGATGTGTAAGGCACAGTTGTCTCCTTAACATCTCAATCTCGACCCAGAGCTCTTCTGCGCATGTAGAGGAGAGAGATCATTCCCAAACCCGTAAGCACTGGGGTCGAGAATGCTAAACATCTGGGAGGAGTAACGCATGCGTAGTCGATAGTAAATAAAGTCACAGTTCATTTTTTCACCATTTTTACCTGAATTAACTTCCTTTTGTATTCTTCTGCCTCTTCGCTACGATTAAAAAAAAACAATCATGTTTAGTCGAAGATTGTTCCTTTACAACTAAGTTGATTGCTACCATATTAAAAACAGCGAACAAATTAAAAACCTGCCTCGCTTGCAATGTCACTTGCTCTGGTGGTAAAGGAGGTAGAATTTCTTCTTGCCTTATTCCAGACAAAACTGCAAGGAGAAGACTATATCTAAGACGGTAATCCAGTGATGCTATGAATTTACCCTCACCCGGCCCCCTTAACAATTAACGAATTTAACAAGAGTTTGACATCAGTTTAAGCTTATCTTTTAACATCAAGGCAAACCATGGTGGTTAGCAAGCGATTTTTCTCAAGTAACCCAAAAAAAAAAATAACAATAATAATAATTGTAGCATTAGCAGCAGCAGTTGTAGTAGCAGTAGCAACAGTAGTAGCAGTAGTAGTAAATCTCGCTGATTCTGCCCCTCGAAGAACGAGAAAAGTATTACCCCTAAAACAAGCCCAAACACTTACCTTCCGCTGTTACAGCTGACTTGTTTCCTTGTAGATCACTCCTCAGCGCCTGTACTGCCCCAACGTATTTCTTCAGCTGATGTTTCAAGAGCTCGTTTTCTCTGCAGATCAGTCACATTAAACCTTTTAAAACTCATATAAAGTCTTTAAGCGACCACGATTGCAACGTTCGTAACAGCCTCGCACGTAGACGTCCTTTTGACTTCCTGGACGCGTGACGACGCCCTAGGAACGTTTGCATGGGAGGCTAAGGCAGCAAAGAATGGGGCAAAAACGATGGAGCTAATAAGCAAAATAATTGCTTCGATTGTAATAAGCCTTTCTCGCCTTTTATGTCGGCAGAAGTAAAATTTTTTTGTGATTGTGTGTGACTGCCTTCCCGAATAAATTTTCCGCGGAAAATTTAGTCTCGCCATGAAAATTAATAGCCAATACAATCAGGAGAGTGGCTATGAGATTTCCAGACATTCTGCACGCAGAGGTAGAGCGGAAAACAAACAAACAGAGAAACAATAAATTGTTTTTTTTACACAGTGCATGCAACCACGACCAATACATTCAAATGTGCGTTTTAAAAGGGTGGTTGGGAACATTGTCTCTTGCGTCCCTTCCAAAACAAAAAAAGTCAAATAAAAATAAAAAGGAAGATAAGAAGGCTGTCTTTCCTTTCTCTTTGTAATGTTTAAAGCTTTCTTCTTCAAAAATCAACATCCCAGATAATCCAGTCAACTTGGTCAAGTTGAGACAATTTTACGCAGCCGTCTTCATTTTACACCTTCTGGATTTTCTTTCATACCTTGAAAGAGACGCTATCTTGGCTGCGTTGAAGTTTCCTTGTTGTTTTATCTCCTCTCGAAGTTTTTCATTCTCTGAGTCAAGTTGCTGCGATTTCTGGCATTCTTCATCCAGACGACTCTGTAATTTCCTACAGAAAATTGAAGTAGAGTAACTAAGAGCAACTTACAGTTAATGTGGTTTATTATTCCTTCAAAACATTCCTGCGTTTCTGATTGGCTCTAACCTACGAGAAAAGACTACATTTTCGCTTTATGAGCTGGCGTGCAAAAATTATTTTACGCACGCTAGCTCATACCGCGCGAAAATGTATCCTCGGTCTAATTCGCAGGGTAGGTTGCCTCATATCACTCGGATAATTCTTCATAACCAGCTAGCGTTGAGCATATTTGGAAGACCTTTGCGATATCCTGCAAAATGACGGCAATAGTGATGGCTATCGCCATAAAAAGAGACGGCAACCGAGACGCCCTTGGGACGAGACTGCGATACCTAAGTTGCTTTGGCAAAGTTGAAGAAAATGCCGGAAAATTTCACACGTTTTGCGAAGAAGAAATAGCCGAAATATTGCCACAGAAATAGCAAGAGCAGCAAAAATACAACTCAACATTCCTTTATAGTCTGAATTTGCCGAGGAACAGATAGCCTGATTCTCAGACGCGTCCGAGGTCGTTCGCGGTTTTTTTCGCTTCCCTCCCTCTCCCATCTGATATACTCTGGGAAAGGGAGGGACGCGAAAAAAACCGCGAACGACCTCGGACGTCTGAGAATCAGGCAAAGGAACAGATAAATGGAGATAAGAACTTATCTTCGATCGAGATTAGCATGATTGAAAGGAGCTGCGTCACGAAATTTACCAAAATTTAAACAGAGGGAGCTGCCAACAATTTGAATGAAGCGTTACCGACAATAACTGCTCCGGAAAAAGTTACAAGAAGGTGTAAACACGGCGAATACATCAGGAGGCACTGATGGACAAACGTGAGGAGGATTGAAACAGATTGTAATAGTGGTTTTTGAAAAGTTGTTAGCCTAACAGTTTTCAAAGTTCACTTTTGTTGTTTGTAACGGTTGATATAATGCATGGGAGACACATTTGCTTGACACCAAGCTGTGATTTTGGCATAAGATTCAGAAGTGGTTTCTCAAGTTCCATGGCGAATAAGGACGCTAAATTACAGCCGTGACACAACCCCTTTAAAGCAAGAATGTCTTTGAATGAATAATAAAACAATTGCTGTATTCGGCTTTCGCCGGCATGATCTGAAACACTTTCATCATCGATCTGTATAATTCTTCATATCATACTCACCCTCGTTCAATAATTGAATGAGGAGACGCAAGGATAAGGATGGTTATTTCACTATATAAACGCTCTAAACGCAAGCACATGCACAACTTTCAATATTTCTTCTTTCCTTGTGACTGGGCAGCGTGCAAAGAACGTTGTGTCTGATAGCCTGAGGCTAGTGGATTTTGCTAACAGGCTAACGAAATCTGTTCTTAACTTGCCCAATAGGCCAGAGAAGTTTTTTGGGGGAATTTAAATTACAGAAATGCTGTAATCAATCCTGCTGATCAAAAAAAAATTTCGGGCTAGTTAAAATGACATCTTGGGCTAGTACATGCTAGCTAGAGCTTACCCGAATGGTAAGCCTTAAAACTGCATGACTTTCTTTGCACCCCGCTGGGCTTGTGCCTGCGTTCGTGTTGTGCCGTGTGAAAACGAAACACAGCTTAAGCACACGGCCGACTATTACATCTGGCCAGTTAAATCGAGAGCTCCATCTTCACTCGTGTGCGGCAGGCGTTTCTCTCTGAGTAAACACACCTGTTTTGCTCTTCAATTTCGTCTTTCCTAAGCATCATTGACACCATGGCTTGCTTGAGTTCAGCTATAGAAAAAAATATAATCATTGTTATCATTGAATTATAAACATTAAAGAGCACAAAGTCCAATAGGCGCATGGGATGAGAAACCGGTTTCATCATGCACAGGATCGGGTCAGTCTTGTCTTCAGTGAGAGAGCATACAGTAAAAACCCGTGAGTAATAATTTGTTAGGCTAAAATTTGCCTGTTAAGCCCCTCTATACAAAGAACCTGTTTAGCTTAAAATTTGAAAGAGTTTATTACTTTCTAAAATCTATTTAAAAATTTTGGCAAATTAGATAAGTCAGCATTCAGGATCCTCTTTGAAGACAAAGCTGACTTATCACTCCAAGAACAAAGTAATAGTATGCAGATTTTATATAAGGAATAAGCTAAATACTACTAATTTGTACTCTTAGCTACAAAGCATTTTTTCCTCGGAAAATAAGAACCTCTTAAAGAACCTAAATAGACTAAATTTGTGCTTATTACCATTCATGTAAGAACCTGTTTTGACTAAGCTGGGAAAATGCAGGTTCTTACTCGCGGGTTGTTACTGTTTTGGCTGAGGACGCCGCTCTTACCATTTCCTGTGTGACGCTTGGAAAGCTACGTTGTATAAGCATCACTGTGGAAAGGTAGAGAGTGAAACTAAAAGGTAGGGGGCATAAGGCTAACTCCAGCTGCCCCTTTTATATCGAACATCAATTATATTGATCATAAAAAAAAATTGTTTTAAACCTTAATCCTAAAAAAACGGAAATGTCAGTTAGGAGTTAGGCATAATCTACCTGAAGTCATACCGTCCTGCCTCTTACGGTCATCTCTCTGCAAAATTTCAAAACACAACGCTAAGCCTCCAGTATATAGCAAAAAGTTGGTTTTATCGCCGGACTAAGTTGGTAAAATAAATTGGCCACCGTAGAGGTATTGAGAAGCTGAACTTTCGAGCGATAAAACTATCTCATTCGCTCTAACGGATCAGAGCTCAAAGAGTTACCTTTGAATCACTTTACAATTAAACATGGTTAATACAGTGTAATGGTTATGAAGCCCATTGGAGGTCTTTGTTAGATGATCTTGTTAGCATTTTTGGACTTAACCGTTCACAACGTTCAATAGCATTCCTATCATTTAGAACTAACTGACTAATAGAAAAGTCTCATTATTTTATTCAGTTACAATTCTAGACTGATTACGCCCACTTTTCTCTTAGATCTGTAGAGTAGACAGTGAGCGCGAAAAGGACTGGGGCGAGACTAGAAAATTATTGTTCTTCCTTCTCGGGCTTAGCTCTCTCGTTTCTCGCGGCTCGCCCGTCCTACTCCAGTGACTTTGAAGCAAATAGAAGACTGCTCGCGGTCTATCAAATTTGTGAAGAAAAACAAAGGATTGTGCACTGTCAGAGAACTTCTGACATAAACTGTAGCACCGCTGTTTATCAGTCGTCTTTGCTGTTTGCCGGCTTTCAAAACTGATCAGTCTCCTAAACTTAACATGGTTTAAAAAAGATGAAAAACCTGGCAAATTTTGGCGTATTACATCCCCACCGATGCAGTATCAGTTTCTTTAAAGCCTAACTCCAGCATATGGCGAGTTTCATTATGTCAGACTTATCGATCAACTTATTATTGACCTTCCGTCAAATATCATCTACATACTGCTGTGACTAAACTCTACTTCATGTTACTTTTGCTGAAACGTCGCCCTCCAAGCAATAATAAGGGTCTTTCCCGTTTCGTTTATAAGTTGTCCAAAAAGGACTACAAGTTTTATCACCACAAGACTTGTAAACAAATCCCGGAGGGGACCCCAGATCTGCCTTATGTGGCTTGAGTTTGCTCTTGGTTGTGGTACGTGCTTTCGCCGGGTACTCCGGTTTTCAACTCTCCTCAAAAACAAAAAAAATTCGATCGGGACCTTTGAGAAACAGGCCCCAGGAATGGTAGACGAAGAACTACTTCGTAGATTTGGTACCAATAAATCACTATTAAATAAATAAACAAATTAATTTATAAATCAATTGATAAATAATTATTCATTTCATTTATCAATCAAACGTACGTGTCAGTATTCTAAGGGCCTGTTTACGTGGAAGTGGCGGACCCCAGGTAGGAGAGGTAACCCGCGGCGGGTCACCCCACCCATCATGTCAACGTGATCAAATTAAAATGAGACATTATGAGTATTGACCTGGGCTCCAGATGGACAGGCAGGTTACCTCACCTAAGCGGGTTACCTCACCTACCTGGGGTCCCCCACCTCCATTTAAACAGGCCCTAAGATGATAAGCAGCACACGATTTGAAGTCAACTCACCCGCACATTTTGATCTCCAGTTATGGTCGCTCCCATAGTGATAAGGCCACTAAGTAAACAAACAACAACAACCATACTGTTAGGGACGGTTTAATCCCAATCTCTCCTCAGTGCAATTACAAAAAATGTACGGATATATCGTAAAGAAAATTAGTTACCTGGCCATATTGTCCATTCCTCTCTGAGCATCAGAGCAAGCCGCTAGCGCAGCCGCAGTTGAGGCATCTGATGCCATGGCAACGGAGCTGCCATTGCTATTCAAAAGAGGCTCGCTTCTGATTTCAATGAGCCCCTCGGAGTCTTCAACAAAAGACCAACTAGGGCTGTAGGATAATAAAAAAAAAAGAGTTTTGTTAATCATATTCTCCTCAAACGGTAGCGACTTTTTCAAATTGTAGTGTCGTAAAGCCTCAAGAGAGAACAATGAGACAGAGAATAAATCTTAGGGCGTTGACCGGGAATGTGTAAATTTCACTCAAGTTATTTTTAGAGGTTTCAATTAACCTTTTTACCGATACGGCCATATTGAATTTATTACAATTAAGGAGTATTATGGGATGCCAAGGGGGCACTCGCTCAGTATTTACAAGCGCTTTTCAGGCAAAAAGAGAACTTCAATGTTTATTTCTCGGGAAAAAGGCGACCATTATACGCTCTTCTCACGTATGGTAATATGCCCGTCCAACCTCGTTTACGAGTAAAAATTCTTTTGAAATTCAAATACGAAAACATCGTTTGATTAGCATTTCAAAAGAACTTGTACTCAAAAACGAGGTTGGACGGGCATATTACCATGTGTGAGAAGAGCGTAAAACATCCAAACACGGCACAACGATCTTTTTTTCCCGTTACAATCTTTTTCTAGGAAAACTTAAACAAAAAATTGGCTCGAAAAGCGCGCGTAAAAACTGATGCGAGTATATTGGATAGTGCTCATGCCCAGGCGGAGCATCCCATAATACTCCTTAAATCCAATTAATTCAATATGGCCGCCGTATCGGTAAAAAAGTCTATTATGCGGAAGTCTAATTCCTGATACGTGCGCACATGTTAAAGGATTATTTGAAACGTCAACGATAAATCGTCGTTTCTAACCTTGAGAGGGAGTCGCGGTCGCTCTCCGCTGAAACGTCTGGCGCGTAGTGGAAAGTGGACTGGGTACCAGTCGTAGATGTAACATCACCTTCTGCAACAGGCACAAGAGATTCTCCACTGTCCAACAATACAACAGGCTCAAACTTACTATCACTTGTACTGGGCTCTGCTTCAGAGCTTTGCGCTGAATCGAAATGATCCAAAGAACTACTCGTGTCTTTATAAAGGTCTTTACATTCCACTGTTTTCTGCTGATCTTGCATTTCTAAAGGACTTTCCCTACGATCCTGCTGTTTCTGTGTGTCAGCGTTATTAGCTTGAAGGCTACTAGCATTTGCATGGTTGAGGTACGGTGGCATATCTATAATTTTTGCCACCAGATCGGCAGCTATTTCCTTTACTAAACCAGGTATTTTTGCGTGTTCAACAAAGAATTTTGATTTTTCACTATCCTTCTCTGCTAAACTATGCGTATCGGCAGAGTCATAGTTTTGTTTTGAGTAAGGCAAATTATGTTCTTTCGAAAAATCCGACGTTACTGCACTTAAAGCGTCTGACCCCAAATTTTCACCACAAAACTCATCCTTCCTTTCAGGCAAATCTTCTCTGGGTAGTGTAGTACCTCCTTGTGCGATACGTGCGGAATCATTAGTTTCTTCTGAACATGTTGGTATTGATGATGTCTTGAGGTCACTTTGAATCTGAAATAAGTTTTCTTCTTCAAAACCTACATTAGGATGATTAAAAAACATATCCGCAGCTTCGAAGACAAAATTACCCGTGTCCTCCACTGAGGGTGCTTCCTGCACACCCTCTCCCTCCGTATCAGATCCAGTTTTTATAGTCTCTCCCTCTAAGAAGTCTTCAAATTTAAAACTTCTACCTCCACTCGTTGTCGAATTACCTAACGCAATATTTTCCTTGGCAACAGAGTTATCAGGCAATGAAACTGACTTAGTAATCTCAGTAAATACAACTTCTTGTCCGTTCACACGAGAAGATTTTACTTCCGAGCCTTCGGAAACCACCGTAATGTTACCGGGGTACGATGAAGAGCGAGTGTGACCAGTACTTGAAGAATTCCATTCAGAAGATAAATTCATAGTCTCTTTTACTGAGGTGTCGTTGGATGAATTCATAGTCTCTTTTGCCGAGGTGTCGTTGATGGGAAATTCATTTAGATCGCTTGTTAAATCCTCTTGGTTTTCGCCTTCTTCAAAGGAAACAATTGCAGCATTTCGCTTCTTTTTCTTCTTCTTTTTTTTCTTTTCTACTTTCGTATCATCTACGGAGAACACCAAAAAACAATTCACAAATGATTTTAATAGCCTGCGCAGCAAGCGGTTTCCTGTTTACACAGCTATTTCGAGAAAGGTTGTCGGAAAAAGTGCACGCGACAATCCCGAAAGGTATTGTGGGTGGTTTTGAGTTCGCCGTTTTTTTTTTTGAAAGAATAGGGACCTTAAGCAAACACGACGACGACGGCGGTAAAAACGTCTCTAAAAAATGAATTTGCGTTCTTTCAAACTCAATTGCGTCTATTTGGACCCGCTCAATATGACAAATGCAAGCGACTTTTCCCGGAGTTGAATTCTTAAGGATTTTATTCAAGTTCAAAAACAGGAAGGAAAATTCGTCGTCGTATGTCCACGTCCTCCATAAAACGTCAAATTAGGAGGTTTCACGTCGTAGTCGTGCAGTGGACGTCAAAGAAATGTACTAAAAAGCGTGATGCACATGCAGAGCTGTTGTTTTGATCATTAAACCTATTGTTTTTTGAAGTTGTCTTCGTCGTCGTCGTCGTAGTTGCTTAAGGTCCCTAATGGCTCGAGAAGCCGCGGACGTATGTTTGCGCGTGCTAAAGAAAAGCAACAAAAGAAGTTTTGACAGTCACAGTGTCAGGAACAGTGTATTGATCATATCCCATATTACCTTTCGGGATTGTCACGGCACATCTTTGCCGACAACCTTTCTTGAAATAGCTGTATATTCACGACTACGAGACGGGAATGGGTGAGCAGCTCGAACAGCGTGAGCCTGAGTGTTTATTGCCGTCAGAAAAACATACAAAGTTCGACATCATAACTAAAGAATGATATACGAATACCCCTAAATAAAGTCACTCAGACTAAACTAGTCACGTGCGCCGCCTGATACGAGAACTCAAAATCCAATGGGAAAAATTGGCAACGTATAACCCAAACAATGCAGTAGCACAAACTCTGCGCAGGTTAAAGGTAAAAAAAATTCAATCAATAGATAAATAAAGTAAGATACAAGAAAAAAGTTGAAAGTTCGAGAGCTGAGATGAATACATTACAGTTGTCAAAACCTTAAATACCTAACAACAAAAGAGTCAATTAACGCCAAAACGGCCCACGTGCGTTCATACCGGTAGGGGAGTATTTACATTCTCTGTCACTGCCACTACGTTTAGCTCCACCGAATATATTTTTTGGTGTGATTTTCGTTTATGTTTCGAAAAGTAAGAGCACAACCAAGAAAACGATGGAGAAGGAGGCGAGTGAAAACTCCCTCGCCCACTCCCCCACCGTTTTCTTGTTCGACCTCGGTTTAGCTTTCGCGCCGCTGTACTTTAAGAAACACAACGGAAAAATACACCCAAAAATATATAACTTAATAAAATAAAAATAAAAAACGCACGCTACGCAGGCTATTATGATTATAAGAATGCAGTAATGGCGTGGGGAGCCCCATGGCTAAGTAAATCTACCATCCTATAAAATTTGGTAATCACTTGACTGTACACCGCCACGGCGATCGACCGACCGTCCGTCCGCAGCACAAGCACACCAATATAAAATGACTCAATCAACAGGTATGGCAACCCAAACGCAACAGAAGAAAATCGCACGGCCGCCCGGACTATTAGAGGGAAAAAAAACAACATAGTCGTGTCTTTTTCGACGTTATTTTTGATGTTTAGACTCACGTGGATGACACAGAAAGGACTAAGGAGACGAATTTCGTTGGAAGAAAAACATGAAAATTTCATAGCGGCGGTGAGAAAATGTGAAATGCTAGCGGCCAGGTGGAAATGAGCGGCAGTGAAAAAATAAAAGCGAACATGAACACAGGAAACAAATTTTTTTTGTAAGCCCATACGACAACTCCTCCATAAAAATAAGGTGTAACTAAGACGTTTTAGTACAATCCAGCTAGTGGTCTATTATCAAAGCTGCGTTCTGATTGGTTGAGCTACTACTAGGCTATATGTTATAGCCCACTAGTAGCTAGCGAAGAGGGCGGGTTTTTTGGCGGCAAAAAAGGGTTAAACTCTAGCTGTAACTAGCTAAAATTTTTTTTATTCTCGATATTTTTGACCAACTAGTTAGATTTTACTAAAACAATTATTCCTCTCGCCCTCATGGCCTCTGAGTCAATAGCCCATTCGGCCTTCGGCCTCATGGGATATTGACTCAGCGCCCATTCGGGCTCGAGGAATAATTGTTAATTAGTCGTACAAAACGGCATTGCAGTCTTGCAAAAACAACAGCAAAGAAAGACAAAAAAGGGTGCTGCACGTGGAAATTTGTATTTTTGCTAATTAGAAAAAAACTGTGCTGTACGTGCAATTTGTTTTTTTGTTAATTAGATCTATTGATCTTGACGCCATTTTCATCGCCGTCCTCTCTTAGCATTATACGATTTATTTTTTTTTCTGTTTATAAGTATTATTAACCAGAGCTGCCCTTTTAGCCCTGGCTAAATCTATATATTAGATTCAGTAGAACCACCCCTGTTGGCCAGAACCTCTTTAGAACTTCTAATTTGATAGGTTCTTGTTGGATCTGTGTAAACCTCGCACCCGATCTATAGGTGGTTTTCACGTTACGTCATCGCCGCCATGCTGGTGGACGGTAAACAAACGATCGCTCGTTAGCTCGTTCTGTTTGTCCACCAGCATTTGTTCATCTCATCATTGTTATTTGTGTCTCCCGAGATTGCATGAAAACCAACTATTGTATGTTGCTAAACCGAGATTTCGAGCCTGGACTTTTGCATTGACCAAAAGTAACCCCATGTGGCCCTCCCACTTCTTTTAGCTCAACCTGACAGACCGTTGTGGCCAGTCATCCAAGATGATAGGAGTTTAAGGTTCAGTACTGTTTTATTACCGCAAAAGTCAAAATTCTACTACATTGTACCGGGGTTTGAGACATTTCTTCACCAAAACTGAATGCTTCCTTTGTTGTTTTTTTCTTTACTCTCAGTATTCTCTTTTTGCTCTCATTATTCGTAAACTTATCTCATTCCGTTTTATTTTGCGCCTTGCGAAAAGCGGTTAGAGCCTTCATCGATTAGGAAATATAGTTCAGGGCCCGGTTCCTGAAAGGCCGATTAACGTTAATCCAGGATTAAAATTTTTTTCCGTTTTTGTATTTTACATCCCTCATATAATGCATTGCTTAGGGTAACATTTTGTGTTATCATTACTGTATCTAGTAATAAAGACTAAACAGTGTATTGTAATCTCGAGTGGCATGTTCTTAGACGAGAAAACCGTGCTTGAAATTTGGCTTAATACTGGATTAAACTTAACCAACTTTCGAGGAACAGGGCCCAGCAATTCTTCGTCGGTGATTTGACTTTCAAGAGGGGTTTGCCTAAAATCCGGAAACCGGTAAAAAGCTCACGCCGAACTCCGAATGACTCCGAAGTTTAGAGATTCGGTTAGGAAACTGAGTGTATCAGGTTCCATTTAGATCATTATAATGGGAATACTGACCTGAAAGTTTGATTTACTCAGGGCGCTTTCCAAAAGTCGGAACTGGCCGGCCGGACCATGGCCGGACCAGACTTTTTGGCAATGAAATAGGCTTTTTCCAAGAAGTTTTGCTGAAAAACCATTTCCTTTGTACATAATATTTAGGTTTTGAATGATCTGGAAGGTTAGTTTTGATTAAAAATGAAATTCTTATTACGGTGGGATTGGGCTGGCCAGTCAGTTCTGACAAATGGAAAGCGCCCTCAGTTTCCTAACCTTAATCACTAAACTTCAGAGTCATTCGCGTGGGCTTTTCAGATTCCGGGTTTTAGGCAAACCCTTTCGAGAGCGTTTCCAAAAACCTCTGTTGTTTAATCCACTGACCAGTTAATACAGCAGACACCACAGGTGCAGGTTCCTCAACAGGCTTGTGTGGAAATGATGGTAAAATGCTGGTTAGCACTTCTTTATTTATTGGTAATGTTGGAGCTTGCTGAAAATGGATGAATAAGCAACGTTAAACGTCTACTGTGGTATCGTCACAATAGCGATCTTTAGATTTAACGATGCGCACAAGGATCTCTTACGGGTAAAACTTTCGGATACCAAGCCAGTTATGATCCCACAACTCTAACGGCGATTACTAGTACACATGGATCTGTGGAATATTCAACGCCAGAAGAGTTCGCTCACGTTTGACAAAGTGAGCGAGTTGGAATGATAGCGGTAAAGTCCCACAAAATGAGAATTACCTTTTTCAGAGACGTTTTCCAAGCTTTCACTTTCCCTGCTTTTCTCGAAAACTCTTCTATTGTAGTCATTTTAAATCTCAACGCATACTCAGCTTTGATCTAAGCTTTTGCGAAAACCCACTCCGTATTTGAGCATTGTAGTGTGGACGCAAGAAATACTCATGGAACAAGTATGCATTGCACGACTACGGCTAAGTGAAAACCGACGCAACAACTCCCAACTACGTTGGGAGTTGTTAGCCAACAATGTCGCGTCCGTTTGCACGGGGCTAAAAGTATGACCGGTTTCAAACTTTGCGCAGCAACACGCAACAACATGCAACAGGGTGTGTAAACGGACGCAACATATAACATCCAACAATGTTGGGAGTTGTTGGTCAACAATGTTGCGTCCGTTTGCACGCAGCCTAAAACTAGTGTGAGACGCCTGCGTACGAGGCAGATTCTGGAGAGCGTTTTTGAAAAGATGCGTTTTCGGTGATCATTGTTACCGGATACGAGTGAACAATAGGCCAAACCAGAGCAAATATCTCCGTTTTAAAAATAAAATCGCATACGCGTGGACAGAGCCTTACAGACAACCTTTGAATACTAGTATATAAGCAAGGGTGCAGGCACAGTTGGTTAGTGCGCGGCCTCCGGTGCGCGCGGTCCCGAGTCCAATCCCCAGTGACATCATATCCTTGTTTCTCTCCTTTCTGTGTAACCTTGACTAACATTAAATACCCTTAAAACGGAGCATTGGTGGATCAGAAGGGGTAAAATGAGCGCACCGTTGACCTCAAGTTTATCAGTTATTACTGTCACGAGTTATCGACGCAAAATATGGTTGCTTTTCCCTTTCCCTTTTATGTAATCGATTTTGAACTCCTTGTATTCTATTTACAGAATATTAGGGAGCCTAAGCAACAACGACAGCGAAGATTACGAAAATGTCACTTAAAAAGTGAATTCGCCGTCCTTCAAACTTAATCGCGCTTATTCTATCTCCTTTAATTCGTCAAATGTTGGCAAATGCCAGTTTTTGGAGCTGAATTCTAAAGGACTAGGTCAAAGTTCAGGAAAAGAAAAAGAAAGTTGTTGTCTTGTGTTCCCGTCCTCGACAAAACGGGAAATTAGGCATTATCACGTCGTAGTTGTAGTGGTGCAACGATGGCTAAGATAAAATGTACAAAAAAGCGTGATGCACGTGTAAAGTTGTTGTTTTGCCAATCTAAGGGGGTGTTTACATGAGAAAACTCGCACCGGCGCGAGTTTCATACCGACATGACTTTTTGATTTCGTATCGCGTTTACATGATGACTGGGTTATTTCACATCTCGTTATTTGAAGGTACACTTCATGTTGATAAAATGCACGTATGATTCAAAATCGCGAACATTACGCATGCGCTACCCGTTCCAGTCTACCGGCGGACCGATTTCACGCCGAAACGGGTGGTCAGCACTTTTTAACATCTGTCGAAAGGCCCTTGGACACCTTATGAAGTTTACACAACGTAGTATTCCTTATCGTTTTGGATTAGCCGGTTAAGCACTGCGTTTTACAGATTAGGGTTACGCACTACCTTTACTGATTAGGGTTAAGCACTGCCTTTACTGATTAGGGTTAACCACTTCCTTTACTGATTAGGGTTAAGCTCTGTTTCGAAACTGGTTAGGTTCCCTTTTTGGGTTGGGGCTGATGGTATCTGTACTTTAATCTACCTTGTGTAAACTTCATAAGGTGTCCAAGGGCCTTTCGACGGATGTTAACGAGTGCTGACCGAAACGGGTGGTCGTTTCGTGTTTACATGATACCTTTGCGAGATTTCGTACCGGAGTGAAATTCTCGCCCCGGTACAAGAGCCGGGGAGAACTCGCGCCGGGGTGACTCGCGCCAGCATGAAATTTGCGGTGGTATCATGTAAACAAATGTAGAGCCATGAGAGGGAACCGGAGTGAAATCGCTCCGGAGCGAAAGTCGCCCTGGTGTCATGTAAACACCCCCTAAAGCCATTCCTGTTTTGCCCTTCTCGTTGCCGTCGGCGTCGTCGTTGCTTAAGCTAACTCAGCTGATACGTGCCTGACGCACGATGTTCAATTCTTCATTATCAACAGTGAGAGCAAACAGAATGGGACTCAGACCTGTAAGAAAAAACATTCATCGTGAGATCTTCTCTTTGAAGCTTCAACTGTTTGCTTATTATTTTCATTCTGTAACACGTAAATTAGATAGCAAATAACAGAAATGGCCTGAACAAAATCATTCTTCTGTGTGAACGAAGTGTCTGGTCAAAATTTTCAGCCTATAGAAAATTCGTCCTGCGCCGTGTCAACGTAGCCTAGTAATAGTGACATCTTCATAATGGAGGTCTCACCTGCAGCAGTCATAGGAAGCATGCTGGCACGCTCTTCATCCATAAGAAAAGCTTCTTTTTCATAAAACTGACTGCCGTATGGACAAAAACAAAGGTTTAAGTCAAGAATAGTCTTCACATTATTTTCGTCTAATATCATCTCTGGTGAAGGGTGTACTGTTTTCCTTTATAATGCAAGAACTTAACATACCTCAAAAGTGATTTATTTCCCAGCATGTTGTGCAAGTATCTTTCCAAAGAGTGTTCATTTAATGTACTCCTCAACCAGGCACGTCCTTTGGAAGAAAACAACTGACGTTAGGGACGGACCATTAGGGGGGGGGGGGGGGGGGGTGGTTGGGGAAATTTGCGAGCCGCATGAATTTTTTTGTTAACATTTTCCTTGTAACAATTTTTTAGGCAAGGGCATGAATATTTTTTAGGGACAAAAAAGAGGTTACTTAGCCCGCGAGAGCATCCGGTTGTTTTTTGGTTCTAGTTTCACCCATTATTTTTCGGAGGGAGAGAAGCGACAACCGGAAATACGTCTGCGGCTAGCAGGCTAGGGGTTACTTGGCGTGGATGAATTATTTTCCCATTTAATTTTCCACTGCACGAATATTTTTTGCACTACGCAAGCTCCCCCCCCTCCCCGCCCCCACAACCCCCCATAAATGGTCTGTTCCTTAGTTTCACTTATTTGTGATAACAAAACAACGCATAAGTTGTTTCGAGCAAATGAATAAAGGAGATGTGTCACGAAATTTATAAACAGTGCCACCAAGCTGCGTGAAGCATAAAAATAACCAATCAAAACATGAAAAGAAAGTATAAACAACTGGGCAGGGTTATTCAAAACTGGGTTAAGATAACCCAGGGTTAGTGTGAAATTTGAAGTCTCATATGAAAGATTAAAAAGTAAATTCAGTTTAATTCTTACTGTCAGCAAGTTGATCATTGGATGCTCTTAAAAATAACAAAGAACATTATCCAAGAAAATGCTTTTGAACAAAAGAAATAGAAACCAGGGTTAAATTTAACCCTGGGTTAAGTGCTAATCAGTCTTAGAACAACTGGGCGCTGAGCAAAAAAATAGGGGGGGAGGGGGGGATGGACAAACTCATAGACTAAGACGGATTGCAAGTTCCTTCTCAAAATTTGGTTTGTAACCGTGTTTGATATAATGTTGGGGAGACGTTTGCTTGACAGGAAGCACTGATTTTGTCATCCCAAGGACAGGTAATTTTTTTTGTTCCATAGTGAATAAGGAAGCATGATAGGCATTATAATGACAAAAAATGAACTACACTGAGGGGGAGGGTTGCCTGATTCTGATTTTTTTTTAACTGCAGGAAAAGACACATAGGGTATCAATATTTAATAAATAAGTTTCTGAAAAACTGCCCACCTACCCCTCCCCTAAGCCAACATTTTGCCTAAGTGAGAAGTAAGTGTTAATGTTAGTTTAGGGGAGGGGTAGGTGGGCAGTTTCCCAGAAACTTAAATTGATCCCAAGGTTGAACCAAGGCAGTGTGCCAGGAAACATGGCAGGGAACCTGCTTCACTGACCTTTTCCAGCATCCGTTGTTGCTTTTTGTAGAGAAATAAACCTTTCCTCTTCTAATTTTCCCAAATGGACTTTCACAAAGTTCCAGAAAACTAGATTAAGAGATGAAAATATTTGAAATTATGAATTAAACACAAATAAACTTGTTCACAAAATCAAATAGTGTATAAAAGACAGTTAAATGCAGCAAGGAAAATTAATTAACAGTTAATGAATGAGGCTGAGTATCTTATGAAGAATTATGGAGATCGAGGAGGGTGTTATCCGTCGAGGCCGTAGGCCGAGGCGGATAACACCATCCGAGATCTCCATAATTCTTCATAAGATACGAAAGCCGAATTCAATAACTGTTTTATTATTCATTCAAAATAATTCCTAGTTTGAAAACGTAGCTAAAACATGCTTACCTCCATCGATCCATCGATGTTCAGTTCATCTTTGATAGTGTACGTTTAGGTTTGTCCAGCCCCGCAAATATTCTTCAAATAGCATATGTCGCCCTTCGAGTTGTCTTCTTGCTGTTCTTGCCATGTTTTAATCTACTTTTCCGCCTAGATCTTACTCTTGAAACGAGTGAAATGTCCGCCATTTTTCAAGTTCACAATCAAAACAACTCAACCTCGTCCCCAGGTCTTCTCGGTTAACGGTGCCTTAACCTGCAAAAACGCTGCATTTTTGACGTCATTTCCTCGTTAAAGTCAAAATTCTTCCAAATTTGGTCATCAGTAACTGGTAATGGTGAATTAAACGTATGCCTTTAGCCAATCAGAATTGCGGAAATATTTTGAATGAATAATAAGGGAATTTAAATGAGCCCATAGTACATAAACAATGTTGAGCCCTTATTCCAAGATCCAATAATAATTTATGATCAGTTATGATGACATAAAATGTTACTTTAACCCATTCATTCCTGCACTGCACATTCAGATCCAAGTCCCTGGTGTTGCTTGTGATGTCATCATTTTAAACAACTCTGTCATATACTTTGGGCAGGAGAAAGAGATATTTCAAACAATACCAGACTGATCACAGTTTCATCAAGGATGCAGGAGAAAAATGGCGAAACACCATTACAAAGTTGACCCAAAAATTTTGTGCAGTTCCTTCCAATTAATCCTACGATCCCAAAAGCATTTCCCACCGAAATGCTCAGCAAAACAAACAAACAAACCAAAAAGAAGTGGGAAGGACCAAAAGTGCAAGGAAAAAGTCAAGACTGCTGTGTCACTTTTACACCAGAAATGTATCTCAAATTTTTTTTGGCTTTCTGCAAATGCATGAACTGTTGGAAGCTGATATTTTGCAACTGGACCAGAAGGCTGCTAATTATCCACCCACCTGCCTCTGAATCCAATTTAACAATTCCTGCAACTTGACCCACTTGTCTGTAATAAAAGTAAATAAATTAATAAACATTGAAGACCAAAGCTGAACTCATTTTAAAAAGTCCACCCACAAACACACACACACAAATTGATGCAGACAAGCAAAATTAATTTTACTCTACTGTACCTGAATGCACTAGCTCTTGTCCTTTTAAAACCATGTTGAAACACTGCTTCATATTGAGTCAAAAGACAAACAACCCTAAAAAAAAGAATTAACCTTTAAGGGGAAATATTTTTGTTTAAAACTTCTTTAATCTCTAATTTTTTAGGCAAAGTTTCTTGTCTAAGGAAACAATGCAGTGGGAATGCTTAAACCTGGATATGAGGTTTCAAGGAAGTAATTGCTTGACCACTGCACTTCTAGTACAACAGCACAATATTAATGTTCACTTTGTTAACTGAGGGATCTGATGTACACCTGCTAACCTAGTGGTTCAAAGAATGTTTTTCTTAATGCCATTCAAGGTCACTGATTACCTACACTGGGGCCAACCCCTTTTAGGTCTGTTGCCCACCATTTTTATTGCAATAAATGCCAAAACAGCACAACATTAAATGTTTTATAAACCTGGGAGAGCATATAACCTAAATCTTTATTTTTAGTAGTCTGAATTTTAGTCAATTTTGAGGAGGAAAAATCATTAAAACATGCTCAATACCTGCTGTCTCCGTCGGTTGCAAGTTCAGTTTTCCCTCCAAATCTCACCTGACACTGAAATTCATTGCAAAAGTTGTTTTGCTAAATAAAACCAATAAAGCTGGGTGGGATTGGAATGGAGAGGAGTTGTGCGATTGGGGGTCACTAGATCCTTTGGTTACTCTTTCTACATATGTACACTATGGGTGCGGTTCCTTTGGGATGATCCTGATTAGATGAGTGATCTGAATGATCTTGGTTCATGGTACATGAAATTAACTGATAAATCCTTTTTTAGCATGGACTTGTCAGTTCTTTTGATGCACTATGATCTGAGTGATCTCACATCACTGATCCTGGGATGGGTTGTTCAAAGCAGAGATTCTCAGTATTAAAAGAATACAAGATTTTTAAGTGCATATCCAGCTGTTTTAGATGACCTATATTTCCTATTTTTGCATGAAGAAAAGTAAAGAACGGCGAGAAGAGCCCCTGGGGACAATGTCTTACCAGACCAGTTCCAAACGGTTGCTGCCATTCTGGCTTCTGATTGGTGCCAGAAAAGGTTTGTGTTTTTCTGCCCAATCAGAAGGCAGAATGGCAGCAACCGTTTGGAACTGGTCTGGTAAGACATTGTCTCCAGCGGCTCTTCTCGCCATTCTTTACCTTTCTTTGTGCCATATTTTCCCGCCCGTTTAGACTTTCCCTCACCCCCACTATCTGCCCTGGGTCTATGAGGACGTGTCCCTGAAAGTCAGGTGCAAAACTCTTTGTAGGCCCAACGCTGCCGTGTACAATACTACGATTTTGGTGTGCAGAAACGCTTTTTAAAAAAAGGCTCATGTGTGCACTTGCCATACTCTGCATACTGGAATTCAGATACGGTATGAAAGCTTGAAAAGTAAATTCAGTTTAATTCCTTTTGTTGACAAGTTGATGACTGGTTTTGAGCCAGATATTATTTTTTCAACAAAAAAGACTTTACAATCCACCTTGAGTTTTTTCTTTTCCGGTGAATTTATTTTTAATGAGGGGAATCAATAAGCGTTAGGGGTCAGTAGAAGGTCACTGCTTTCTTTGAATCCTGTTTTTTGTCTATGATTATATGGAAATCTTGCCATAAAATCTATGAAAACATGCCTTCTAAATGTTAACATTTCGGGCAAAAATTAGAAAGAGAAACATTAACGCTTCAGCTTACAGTAAGTCTTAAGTCGCGTGCTTGTTTTCGTTATATTTCACTGACAACGTTGGGAATTGTTTTAATACCTGTTTAACAGCATCAAGCAATCTTTCTAGAAGATGTTGGCGTTCAGTCTCTGCATTTTGAACCTGGCCTTTACGAAAAAGATCGAGAAAAGTTACCAACAAGGAAGAATTCAGAACTCAAGCTTGTGACGTGACAATACACACAGAGAAAGCGATGTTTAATAATTCAACTTACCGCTCATTATAGCTTTCTGAGACGTAAGAAACATGCTAACCATCACAATTTAAGTCTGTAACCCAAAGGTCGGATGAATCCACTTGCATTTTCTTTCTTGATCATTTGCAAAAAGTTTCGAAATTCAATATCTGTCGGTACGCCGCCATGTTGTTTTGTTACCCAGTCTCTCGTCCACCTAATTTGACCGAGGAGGGTTAAGGACTGCAACTCCTCGTGGGGATCGGTGAGTGTTTGGAACCGTGCGAAAAAGAATTTGTTGCAATTTTCAGTTATTTCTCCGGGATAGTTCTTCAAACAGGTGGGATATTGTGTTTTGCAAGTAGCAGCTCTTTATGTGTGAAAATCAGCGAGTAACAATGTTGCAAATTATGAGTCTATGCATATATTATCCGCTGAGAAGCCTTAAACGAATATCATGCTACCTCACATTTTGGCTTTCTTACCATGGAAAATTGACAGAACGCTCTCTGAATGTTTAAACTGAGTATTTCTTCCTCGCTTTGTTTTTTATAGTTAAAAATGTCATCAGATGCGAAGGAAGAAAGCGGAAGTCATGTTGAAGATGGAGAGAAACCCCCCCTAAGTCCATCTAAAGTCGTGCACGCTGGGCCGACTAAGCGTCGAACTTCTGGCAGCTCACCTGAGGCTTCCCCGCCTCACGGTAAAAAATTCCCTTTCAAAATACCTAGCCCTGTACCAACTCGACGAACAAGGACATCTTCACAGTGAGTACATAGCAGTAACTCCTGTCAATTAGTGGATAAGTGAAAATGGCAGGCAACCTCGTCGCTTTTTGGCGAAGAGGAAAACTATTCATTGATCAGGTGTGATAAATCTGACCCAGTTCCAAATCGTTTTAACACGTTTTAAAGGGCGTTTAATTATCAACAGTGATGTGGGTTGTTTGTTCTCCCTTGTCGAAAAAATTGATCTTAGATATCTCTTTCTTTGAGCGCGATGTGTACTTGTTAACCAAGTCTAAGCTATCTGTTTGAGCTTACAACAACGTAATAGCCAGCCCATGTCACCTTGACCTTTCTGGCTTACAAGCTTTCTGGTCTGTAAGATGTATTTCTTTCATTTCACTAAATACAGGGCAAAACAGAAACTAATAGAAATAAGCAATAAGCAAATTTATTTTACTTTGAAGGACATGATCTTGGCACATTATATGATTATACATCAACATATGATTAAAACATGATTCAGAGCATGGACAACAACAACAACAAATTTTATTGAAAATTGGAAAATAACTAATTACTTTCCCACCCGCAAATAGCTTATAAACTAATCGAGGTGGGTGGAGCTGAAGACATATTACAAAACAAGATTTATATATAGATGGACTAAATAACAGTGAAGACACTACTATACAGTAAATAGAATTTAAACTAATATAAAACAAGGTAAGTACAGTCATAACGATTACGAGGAGAGGCTAACCTAAAGTATTAAATAAATTAATAAGATGGGAGACTTCGACATAATCATCTTCTGACCGCAAGAAATTTAGTAATAATTCTTGATTTTTTATGAAAGGATGAACGTTTTTAAGTATTTTAATCGAATAAGGAATAGAGTTCCAAATTAATTTGGGCACCAATTCTCGTGAAAAAGGCATACATTTTATTGGTTCTAGAGAACTTAACATAAAATGAGTCGCTAGAGACAGATCTAGTTCTGTAGTTGTGAATCTGACTTGTTTTAATGAACTGATTGAGTATACTAACTGGTGCTGTCTGTCTGTTGATATCATACAATAAATAGCTACAATCTCTGAAAAATAGGCTAGGCAGTGGAAGGCAATTTGATTTGAGAAAGAAGGGTATGGCGTGTTCCTTAGACTTACTGAAGTAAATGAGACGTAAGGCCCGTTTTTGTAGAGTTACGATCTTTCTTTGAAATGTCAGGGCACAGTTTCCCCAACCACAAATACCATAAGTCAAGTAAGGGACAATTAATGAGTTGTAAACTGAAAGTAAAAGACGACACGGGACATAATGTCGAATCTCAGCTATAATTCCTTTCGACTTGCTGATTTTGTGGCATGGCTACTAGAATAGACGCTCGTTGGTTGGTACATTAGGGACCTTAAGATCCGAGGACGGCGACAGCAGAGAAAACGTTGCTGAAAAAGTGAATTCGTGTTCTTTCAATCTTCATCGCGATTACTCCAAGTCACTAACTTTGTTGAATCTTGGTGAGCCCTCCTAAAGTTGAATTCCTAAGAACCATATCCAACTTCAGAAAGAGAGAGGAAATTTTGTCGTCGCTTTGTACTTCCTCTGTAAAATGTGAAATTAGGCATTATCCCGTCGTAGTCATGCAGTGACGGCAAACAAATGTACAAAAAAGCGTGATGCACCTGCAAAATTGTTGTTTTGGGTATTAAACCTTTTGCTTTTTTGACATTCTTGTTGCCGTCTCTGTCGTCGGATCTTGAGGTCCCTATTTTATAACTCACGACCTCTAGGATGAGTCCGAGGGAGGGGGGAGGGGGCTGTTGTAGGATAGGACTTTGCCAAAGAGGTTCTCAAATCCCAACACTACATTTGTATTAACTGAGGGAAGCTATGATGTAGCATTGATTATATGTGTGGATTGGTTGGGATAAATTCATTGGAGCAATCAGTTTGTTTTTTAGCGGCCCTTGAACATTGTGCTTGGAGTATCTGTCTTCTCATTGGCTAAGAGCCAACTGCTAATTTTTGAAATCAGTACAACCTCCAGATGAGCATTTTAGCCTTGGCCTTCAGCCTTGGCCTTCAGCCTTGGCCTTCAGCCTTGGCTTAACCTCTGAAATCTATCAATGAAACTGTGGGCGATGTTCAAAGAAGAGAATTACTTGAACCAAGGTTAACATGAATTTATTTGCTCCTAGTGGAAGTGAGTGTATAATTTTGTCAGAATTTGCAATGCACGTGACTCCCACGAGGATCACAAGCGGGGTGTGATCATCTCTTTGCTATAAATCTATCAGGTTTGGTTGGTGTCCACCTTGACTTCATCCATAGGGATGTCAAGGTGCATTGTGGGTTTCCAGGCAACCTTCATGTTTGCTTAGCAAAGTGTGGCTTGCTTTGGTCACATTGCTATTGGTTTGTTGTTTATAGTGGCCGGTTTAGGAGTCCATAAATTTGCTTTTTGCAATGAATTTTAAAGGGAGAGTACTTTTAAGAGAAAATGGAAACGATTTGGATCATTAGCTTTAAGATAGGAATGAAAATCAAGGTAACAAAACACGTTTTGTGTCCCATTTTGCAGACAAGTTTATATATCGTATTGGCTTAGTTGGGCATCTGTTCTTTAATTGCCATGAAATGCATTAAAGATTTTTTCTTCTTTTTTAACAGTTTTTATTGAATTAAGTTAAAGACAAGTCTTACAATGTTATTTAAGAATAAACATTATTAAATTATACAATTCCGCACAGATCATCATATGCCATTAATACATGGCGTAGTGGTAACAAAATGGCCCAGCGTGTAGGAGGTCCTGAGTCTGATTCTGGGTAGAACTTATTTTCTTTTTCTCAACGCCTTCATTGTCTTCCAAAGCTGAGCCTTCGGGATTTAGTGTGACAGGTGCTCTACTGGAAGGGGCCATGGTACCGGGGGCTTATGGCTGGGGTGCAGTTTTGGGCGGGCCAGTTGGGTTTCTAGCACCTTAGGGTCATTGCGTTTGCAGCCCTTGGGCCCCCTTTGGCACCACACCTCCATTTGTGACAAAAGAGTTCAACAACAATATTTTCTTTTAGATCTAGGATAGCCTCAGAATCTCCAGAGCAATTCGGGGTATGCAAGAACTTCTGTCGAAACAAAGGACATGGCTTCATTACACCTAATGAAGGTGGAAAAGACATATTTGTGCACATTTCTGAGTAAGTGAACTTTTTTTTAGGTTATGTGTATCAAAGGCATAGCTACATGCACAGCTATATGACAAGCCTAAGAATGGAAAAACAAAACAAAATAGATGGTAGTGTATTTACTGTTGTAACACCCCTTTTTAAAATTCTTTCAAGTAATGTTTAGAGTGTTTTCACTCACATGGCCAGTATGTATGCAAATTTATTGGAGCAAAAGAAAGCTTTTGCATAAGAAAAGAGTTCAACTCCCAAAGGATTAGTTTGGGACACCAACCTGGCCGCCGTTTTATTGTTTTGGGACACCAATATGGCCGCCACGACGTCATGTGAAAACGCTCTATATAATGTGGTGTTTAATCCCATACATGCATGTAAAAGCATTATTACTGCGTGAAGATCATGGTCTAAAGACCAAGAAAGATGGTTATCTCATTATGCCAATAAAAACAGCCATACAACCAAGGCACGGTAAGCACTTGTTTCCATATCTCAAACCGCCCTCTCCCTTTTCACTTACACTTACATGAAATTTCTAAGTTTCTCGACTCAGAGACTAAGTTTCTGCTCAACAAATGTCGTCAAAGTGCAAGTCTCTTCAATTTTAAAGAAAAAAAATTTTTGAATTACGAGCAGGAGTCGATCCTGGAGTGCTAAATCTGTTATCTCCTGTCCTAACCACTAGACAACCGCGGACTCGCTGCAGGGAGTTGGAGTTAGGGAACTACTGTAGCGAAAACCCTAACCCTAAATAAAGCTAACCATTAACCCCAATCACTATTCTAAGTGCTTAACCCTAATCACTATTCTAAGTGCTTAACCCTAATCAGTATAGTCAGTGCTTAACCCTAATCAGTATTTTCAGTGCTTAACCCTAATCATTATTGTTAGTGCTTAACCCGAATCACTATAGTCAGGGCTCACTCATATATGTATACATAAATGCAATTACTTTGTGTAGGCATCACTAGGTATCCAAGGGCGGTTTGAGATATGGAAACTAGCATTTACCCCAAGGCACCTGTCTGAAAATGATTTGGTTTACTCAGCAGTTTGGGTTTACTTATGACAAAGGG
Organism: Porites divaricata; assembly: GCA_038088405.1. Classification (NCBI taxonomy): domain Eukaryota; kingdom Metazoa; phylum Cnidaria; class Anthozoa; order Scleractinia; family Poritidae; genus Porites; species Porites divaricata. Next base: position 3,034,195 of record JBBMOI010000020.1, on the reverse strand, counting down.
CCTAGGGACTGGCAAAATGTGTTTGCTATAAAGAAGTTTCCTTATCTCAAGGCTCTTTTTTATATACTTTACTATTGCTGGGGTGAGGAAATTGTTCACTATACCAAAGAATTTGTTATGTAGAGGTTTTTTATATTGAGATTCCCCTGTGTGCCAGTACCTCTGGAAAGTTTCTTGGTGACAACAAAAAATTTAGTCTGTGAATTTTTTTTATTAAGTGCTGGCAAAAAATCGAGGGTGTGGCTTCCAGTCATCTCTAAAGTATGGGGGGGAGGGGGAGGGGGGCATCCTGCAGACTTTTAGGTGAGCCCTTGCCCCCTTCTCCACCCACTATAGAAGGACTGAAGAGAGTGTTCATGGTCAGCGGGAATGCAGTACTGATAAATCTCCAATATCCTGCCACTTGGAAAAAATTAAGATTTTTCAGTTACTTACGGGAGGTGCTGCATCCATAAAGTGGTCCCAAACTGGTTGGGGAGGACAGTGGTGTGGAGGCTGGGAGAATAGGCGGGGGGAGGGGTGGTGGGAAGTAGGAGGAAGAAATAGGGAAAAATTTCACAACAGTGCTTACAATGTCATAATCATAAAATGGGCTAGAAGGAGGAAGTTAAGAAAGGAGGGGTCGGAGCTAGGAATGCAAGGTATGGGAGGCGGGAGGTTGGACCTCCATGTCCCCCATTCCTCACACATACGCACACCACACACAGGTATTTTACTGTAATTAGATAGTTTGGGGCTGAATTGGTCAAAGGCCTACTAGTGCATGGGTTACATGCTATGGCAACTCATATGTTGTGTTAGCAGTTGCCCCGGGATTAGAGCTCACTGGGCATCAATTCACCCGTTCCAAAGCAATGAATCAAGGATTGTAATCGCCTGAAAAAACAGCTGACATTTTGTTACCCCATCGGTGGTTTCCCTGTGAGTGACATCTGAGAAAGGAGTGCAGGAAGTCCATACTGATGACCTGTCACTATGCAAGATCAGGTTAGTAGCAAATTTCCAAACAAGTAGAAGCACTACCCAGATCTGGGTAGTGCTTCTGATTGGTTGATGCAAATTTCCCATGTGGCAGGACCAATCAGAAGCACTACCCAGATCTAGGTAGTGACCTGTCATCAGCATGGAATTTCTGCACCCATTTCATAGATGTCATTTCACAGGGAAACCACTGGTTGTGTCACGAAATGTCGGCTGTTTTCTCAGGCTAAGATTATAATAAGTCAGTTTAATTTTAAGAAAAAACAAAACAACACCCCTTCCCTGGACGTCAAACAGTCAAGGTTTGAGAAGCCTTCACTTTTGTTTGTTAGTCATCTTATATTTTTTTTCTCTTTTCAGCATTGAAGGGGAATTTGTTCCAAAAGAAGGAGATGTAGTTAGTTTTCGTACCTGCCCTCTGCCACCCAAAAATGTTGAGAAACAAGCGGTAATGGTGGTAATTCAAGAAATGAAAGGTGCCCATGAAAGATGGTGGGACAGTAGCTCTACTTAATAGAGATGAACATGCCTTACGTACGATGCACACTATGATTTATGTTTTGAAGTAGACACTTTAAATATGAATTTTTAGTATCTGAAGTTTCTATTTACTCCTTCACTCACTTCATCTGTTAGTCCTTTATGGCAACATATAATGTTCTAACTTTTAAGCGGATGAAAATAATCCTTTAGTTCTACCTTTCAAATGAAACTATGGTACATGTTTTCAAGAAGTTTTCTTAAAATCCTACTCTGTGCAAGCAGAATCATTTAGCTGTTAGCAACCTAAAAACGACGATTGTTTGTGTTTGAATTTTTGAATTGCCCTTGTGACCATTTTGATTGGCCCATTTGTTCATGTCACTTTCCCTTATTTTAAAAAATGCATTCAAATGCTCTGAAAAACTACTAAGGTAGAATTCTGTTGAAACATCTCTGCCTCCGCTCAACATGTAAACAATAACAAGTGTCCTGGCAACTTTTCCTATTGATCTCCAAGGCTGGAAGATTGTTGCATAAGAATTCATGATCACTTCAACCACGAGCCCTTTGAACCTTTGTTATTTCCTTTCCAAAGTAAGGGAAAATAACATGAACAAATGGGTCGCTTGGAATGGTCACTTGAGTTATTTGAAAATTTAAATGCAAAGTATGGGAAAATCACATGACCAAATGGGTTGCTCGGAATGGTCACTTGAGTTATTCAAACATTTAAAGGCAAACGAGCGGATTCTTTTCGGGGTGCTTATTGATTGCTTCCTTTCTTCCTTTCTTTCTTTCTTTCTTTCTTTTCTTTTCCTTTTTTTTTGGTGGGGGTGGGGTAGGGGGGTAGTGGTGTAGGAGGAGCCAACTTAGGATTAGACTTGAAGAGCCATTTTATATTCATAAATTTATCCAGAAGTCAGACTTCTTTAAAATAAGCGACCATAGCCGTTTTTTTTTTTCTTTTTTTCTAGTCTCCATTAACTTCGTTCTTGATTTGGCGCTGTTTACACTGGCCAAATTGAAAATAATATTGGGTGGGAAGCAGTTTTCTTTTAAGACCGGCTGGACTCCATTTTATTAACCAGCTCTAGAGTTATTTGCTTTGTCAAAAGTTAGAAATGAAAAATGAAAAAAAACTAAATATGAAAAATTTATAAGCGGAAAAAAGCCACGGAAAAAAAACATCACAAGAAACTGCTCTTGAGATGCTGCTGTTCCATTGACCGCAAAGGCAAACCACTGTTATTTGGGTTCAGTGCGTGACTGGCATGACTGAAAAGACCGTGCTAGAAATCACATAACCTTTTTTTTTGTTGGCGCTTTTATCCGGTTTCAACCTTTGTGCGCCTTTGTGAGTTTTGCCTGTGATATTCAGTAGCTGATGTCACTTTTAATGTGGAGCATTTTGTTAAGATCCAAATTAATTACGATAAGTTTGCAAAAACCTATTAAAAGCATCTTTAATTTTCTCTTTTCGTTAGGGGATTTAAAACGATAGCAGTGGTAAAGTTATGTTAGGTACAAAGTAAATTATTGTTCTTTCAAACTTTATTGTGATTATTCTAACTCGCTCTGCAGTCTGTCAAATATAGGCACCTTTTTCTGGACTTGAATTCTAAGGCCGGGAGGCAGGCCGGGATCGTATCCAAGTTCACTAAGAAAGAGGTAGAAAAGTTCGTCCTCTTGTGGTTACGTGACGTCCATAAGACGTTGAATTAAGCCTGGTTTCGGTATTCTGTAAGTGTCTGCGATGGCCTCAACCGGTCTGCCGCCACTTGTCGCAGAAATTTGAAATATTTTGGTTACAACGTCCGCGATGGTCTGTGGCGCACAGTGTGGGCGCGATGGAAAGAGTTGAACCTGGTTCTACTTTCCCGACCTTTGCGACACTGCGTCATGATCTGTCACTCTTCGATGACACACTTGTTTTTGTTAAAAAAAACTCGTCGTTTTTAGTATCGTCCAGTCAAACTTGAGGCAAATCAGTGCTGGGCGTTATTTTCGTACCAAAATCAAGTCAAACGAAGGTGGTTTGTCTGCAAGTGATCGCTAAAGTGAATGAAAATATTTCGTTGTGGTGTTTGATCTTCTGTGATACGCTCCATGCAGAAAGCTTCCGATCGTGTCGCAGACCGTTACAGATAAGATGAAACCTGGCTTTGAAATTTTTTTTTCTTGCAGTCTTGTAGGTGCTGCTCTAAAATTTACCAAAAAGTAACTGTATGTTACACGCTCAGAGCTCTTCTATTGCTTTTAAGCGTTCTCGTTGCCACCAACTCCATATTAGGGAGCTTAGGATCGACGGCGGCGGCGGCGAGAACATCACTTTAAAAATGAATTCACATTTTTTCACCTTTATTCCAGTTCGCTCAAAATGTCAAATGGGGGACCGCCTTAAGTTTAGAAAGAGAAAGAGAAAGAAAAATTCGTCGTCGGTTGTTTACGTCCTCTATAAAACGTGAAATTAGGCATTTTCACGTAATATATTCGTGTAGTAATGGCAAAGAAATATACAAAAAAGTGTGATGCACGTGCAAGGTCGTTGTTTTACTTCATTAACCTATTACTTTTATGACGTTCTTGTTGCCGTCGTCGTCGTCGTTGCCAAAGCTCCTTATTTTTGGCAAGGTTACCAATTATCAGCTTGACCTCTCTTGCAACAAAATCACCAATTTGGGGAATGTACCCAAACCTACGCGTTTCATTGCCTTGTACAGTTGATTGATATGGCGTCAATATGTTTATGTACAGTTGCTTGGTGATGTTCGGGGGGACTGTTACCTTTTAGTGACAGTCGGTCGCTGTTCTGTCTCATGCAAGGTATCCCCCCCCCCCCCCGTGTGAGGTAATCAGCCGGATTCCGTAATCTGGTAAATTTTTGCTCGTGGAATAGAGTGTTTTCACATGACGTTACGGCGGCCATATTGGTGTCCCAAAACAATGAAACGGCGGCCATGTTGGTGTCCCAAACCAGTCCTCTGGGAGTTGAACTCTTTTCTTATGCAAACGTTTTCTTTTGTTCGAACATATTTACATAGATGCTGGCCACGTGAGTGAAAACACTCTATATAACGGAATCCTGGGATTTGGAATTCCGAATTAAGCTCAAGGAATCCGTGGAATCACGCTTATGACGTTTGGAATCTGGAATCCAAGGTTTTCTGACGGGACCCGGAATCTGCAGCGTGGAATCCAGAATCCAAGACTGTCTAGTTATAATTCAAGCAGTGCCGGAACCAGACCTTGAGTTAGGGGTTTCGGGGGGGGGGGGGAGTTGGCGGTCTCCAAAAAAACTTTTTTCCGCCGTTCGGGGCTCAGTTTGGTTTAAAAATAAGGGGGGGGGGGGGGGCTCTCCTGGATCCGCCACTGCTAAGAACGTTTCGTTACTGATACGAAAACTTGCGCCAATCTTCTTTCAATCATTTCGGCTCTGGAATCCAGAATACTCCACTCCAAACTCCAATCTACTGAAACTGGAACGCTGAGCCGTGTCACTTGTAGTCCGCAGAATCCAGTACAAAAAAAATCTTGCATCCCAGAATTGATTTTGAATTACCTTGCACGGGACAATACATTGGTTCTTGTTCCAAGAACATTTACCTTAACTTAATATTTGCACATACACTTTGCTTTTACTTAATTAAAGCCTTTTTGGTATTGTCTTGTTGGAACAAGAGTTCTAACACTGGGTAGTGGTTTATTGTAGATTATATGAAAACTTCCTTGTTATATTCACTCAATGAACTAGTATTGAACAAAAGAAATTTCTTAATATGTTTTCTTTCCTGTTTTTGATACCCTTCTGTATCTTCTATCCTCAAGCCAAATACCCTAGGTAACAGGCGGTGTAGATTTGTAATTGAGTCCAAAGTGAAATGACTGCTACTTAAGCTGCTACAGTAAAATCCCGCAAGTAAGAATCAGGGGTCAATTTAATAAAACTTTTACAAGTGTAATTTTCAAGTGTAGTCATTGTTTTCGAGTCTGAAAACAATACCAGTCCTACACCTCTAAATCACACTTGTAAAAGTTTCAAGTTAAATTGACCACTGGTTTTCAACAACTTGTTAGGCTAAACGTTGCCAGTTAGGCCCACCAAGAACCTGTTTAGTCTAAAATTTGAATTTTTGTATCCCCTTTTAGTCCTTCTAGTGGCCTCCTACAGTAGCTGCACCTTTTAGTGTCATTTATCCCTACGAATACCTTTTACATAGTGTCCATATGGGGTCCAATGGTTCATATAGTTGTTATTTTAGGGTGAAAAACCTGGCATTTTCCTAAAAGCCTGTGAATTCAGCCGTCTCTCCTTGTCCCTTGCCGCTTGGGAGAGCTGAGACGTCTGTGCCACAACCACCCAGCAGAAAGGCCATACTGAGGACCAATCATGCGAAAAATGCTTTTTTTGCTAATTAGACCTATTGTTGTTTTTTGAACGTTCTCGTTGCCTTCGCCGCTTAGAATTACAGGATCTTATATATTTTTAGTAAACTATAAATATTATCGAGAGCTTCGCTTTTAGCCCTGGCTAACTCTATTTAGTAAAATCCAACTAGTGGTCTATTATCAATGCTGCATTCTGATTGGTTGAGCTACTACTAGGCCATATGTTATAGCCCACTAGTAGCGAAAAGCACGGGCTTTTTGGCGGCAAAAAAGGATTTAAGACTAGCTTTAACTAGCTAAAGTTTTTTTATTCTCGATAATTTTGACCAACTAGTTGGATTTTACTAAAACAATAATTATTCCTCGAGCCCGAATGGGCTCTGAGTCAATAGCCCATTCGGGCTCGAGGAATAATTGTTAAATATTAGTGCCATAGGAGAGAATTCCAGTCTCTCTCGTTTTGCCCTGGAATACAAAGGTTGTTTACCATTTACAAAAACATTCCGGAAATTTTGGTTGGGAATTTTCGGTCGGTAAGAACGGTACGTTTCGTTTACCATTTGCTTAAAAATTCCGGATTGTCGCGCCGCGCTAGACTGGATTCTAGTTACAACATGAAAATGGTACGAAACTCACGAAACTTGTAAATGGTAAACGAATTCCCATGCGGAACGTCCCAATCGGGGAAACGGGACTACCTTTTCAGAATTTCCGTTTGTCCCGGGAATTTTCCAGTGGGACGAACCAAAAAATTTTTTACCATTTACATCCCAACCGGAATTTCCGGGAATTTGTGGCAAATGGTAAACAACCGAAGACACTGAGAAACTGGGAACGAGTTTTTTTGTCCAATATGGCGTCGCTTATATGGCGCACAGTTTTGAAAATGTTTACGGTTTCGGAAAGTAAAGGCGGCGAGGAAAAGGTTAGCAGAATCTGTTTTCAAATAAGAAAAAGAGAAATACAAAAGAAGAATGTTTTTTTACTTGGAAAATGCCAAAACTGGAACGAATCTTCGTACCAGAGTCGAGCACTACGATCAAGGTGTGTTCTGATTTAGTTCAGCTGTTCTCGTATGAAAATTCCGCCCAGTCATAAATCATAGAATCGAAGTACTGTTTTACCTATTCTTCCCTTTTCGTTGCTATTACACTTAGACCTCTATCCATCCTCGGAGACCCAGGGGCGGTTAGTCGGGTCGATGAAATGTTCGTGGTGAAAGATCAAGGCGAGCGCGTCTCGATCTTACATTAAACTTTCACCACGAACATTTCATCGACCTGACTAACTGCCCCTGGGTCTCCGAGGATGACCAAAGTGGAGCATGGCCGGGAATATGGAATCTATTTGTTTACTCTGTAGATTATTAGTGCCCCAGCTAAAATAATAAGTGCCAGTTATGTTATAATTCCGCGCGTTGATCGCATGGCGAGGCAGAAACTCGAATTGCGAATATTTCTATTGATCTCTTGGGTGTCAGCGGTTGACGTCATCCAGTTGTGACTTCAGGTGCATTTTAGGGTTGCCAGGCAATGCGACTTCAAGTGCGAATCAAATGCTGTGGGCCACTATCATGTTTTATTCAAAATTAAGTGCTTTTTATTTCGGCTTTTTACCGTCAAACCTTGCTTTTCCTGAAAATCTGTACCTTTGAATTCATGTTACACAGGGGAAAACCAACAATGAATTGGTTCTTTCCGCGCTGATCAATATGACCAATTGATCGAATCAAAGTCTGGTTTCAGCTCCATACATCCATCCATTGTTGAGCTTGAGAGTGAATTAAGACCAACATAATGCAAAATGACTTTGAAATAATGCCTTTAAGCTAATTTTCCTCAAATGTATCTTTGAATTCATATAAATACAGCTCCACCAACTTCAATCAGCATTTACGGCAGAGAAGAATGCTTGTAGTATAATAATTTTAGCATTACTGTTATTCAGTTGCTGGGTGGCGGAGTGGTCAAGGATTAATAGATTCACTATTAATACCAGATTCAGAGGGTGCGAGTTTGAATACCAGTGAAGCCATACTTTTAAACTTTGTACATTATTTTTCTTTTTGATCATTTTCTTCCTTTGGCTTGTTTTCCTTTGTTCTCACTGCTGATCCTTCAAAGCTTTGGGAGGATTTTGCGATAATGTATTTCTAGTTATAAAATGTGATAAGTTTAGGTGCTTAGCCTTATGTGACCAAGGAGTGATTGGTCGTGTCTGCCTTTTATATCAAATAGTGAGCTAAAATCAATTTCGGTTTCACTGTTTCAATTATTTATAGTCCAGGAAATGAGTGGTGGCTGGGAGGGTTTGCACAGTGCCATTGATATTTTTTCAATAACGCAATGATTTCTCACATGTTGATTGGTCGAGAACTACAACCATAAGAGTACAGACCATCTTTATTGCTTGGATATAAGGCCTTGTTTGTTGGTCCCGTTACTGAGCATTTTGTTATTGTGCATAACATGTGATTCACATGAATTGATTGTTATCGACAGCTCCCTCTTTAGCTGGTGTATCCTAGCTGGTGAGACTTACTGGCAGGTTACTCTTACAGTTGTGCCACAGAATAGAGGTGGGTTTTATATGCAGGTGCTCAGTCCTTCTATAGAGTATCCTACTGGATTTGTGTTCCCTTGATAGGGTTTTTTTTTTATTGCACAAGCTAAATTGCCAGAAAGAGATCCTTGTTCCCAGGGTCCTCTCCTACTCGGCATCTCCCTTGCTTCGGGGGATGTGTAGGAGAGAATCATCGAAACAAGGTTGGCAGAAACAACTGTTCAGCAACCGGCTGCTCTTCAAAACTGAACTGTTTTTAAGTGGAAACAAATCATCAGTAGCAGGGTGCAAAGAAAGTCAGTTTTACAGCCTGCCATTTGGGCAAGCTGTAGCCAGCATGTACTAGCCCACAAGTCATTTCAACTAACCCCAAAACCCTTTTTGATTAGCAGGATTGATTACAATCCTTCTGTAATTTGAATTTCCCCCAAAAAACAGCACTTGCCCGTCGGGCAAGTTAAGAACAAAAATCACTAGCCCGATAGCAAAACCACTAGCCTCGGGCTATCGGACACGACTTTCTTTGCACGTTTGGTAGAAAACAAAAAACTAATTTGGTGCAGCCTATGTATTGTTAGTTTTGCTCCCCCCCCCCCCTCTCCACTCCACCCCCTCAAACTGTTAGTGGTTGTGATTGGAATCGATGAAACCGAAATTTAGGTCTTACTTCCTTTCCCCTTTATTCCTTCAAATACGATCAGGGTTAAATAACCTTTCCCCACCCCCATGCTACGTATTTGTAAGATTGTAATGTATCTTAAAACTCAAACGTCTGATTCCCTCATGTCACTGTTTAGTAGTTTAGTTTCCCCATTTGCAGCTATGCTAGTATGCTTAGCTTGGGATGAAGTTGTGCTTTTTGAGTCTAAGAACGAATGTTCCGTCGCGTTCTTGTCTCTTCGTCCCTTCCAGCTGTGCCTTCGAGCACCGTCCCGAAATTTCCGTCGAAAATTGGCGGTGGATATCGTGTAGAGAATCGGATTTAATGCCGAGTTCAAAGGCAAAACGAAGACAGCTATCCAGGCGTAGACTGAAGGGCTGGCTTCCATTCCGAGCAGGGAAGCGATTCCGATTATAATAATCGGAATCCAGCATGAGAAATCAGTGAGAACAATGAACACCATTCTAGTGCCGATTGATGTCACTGCAGCTCCAGCTCCGCTCATTTCTCGAGTGTTTTGAATCTTAAAAAACATAACGAGGTATAAAACAAAGATGAGCATGAAAGATGCAAAGTTCAGACCTAGAAATAGAAACACCGAATACTCCCACCCTATTGGCTTATTTGCAGTCAGATGAATCGGGAGGCAGACACCCGAGCGCGCGTAAAATTCTTTGAAGTAATCGATGCCGGTGAGAGGTGCTCCAGCGAGCACAAACGCAATAAGCCACGTGATAAACAGCGCAATGTACGCTCCGCGCACGCTCAGTCCAAAATGCCTGAGTGGATGCACGATGGTGACGTAGCGGTCCATTGTCATGATGGTTAAAATAAACACAGACGCTTCACTGGAGATAGTCGACACAAAACCGCTGAACTGACATAACCGGCTCTGCTTCCAGCTATCGTTGTATATAAAGTACTTTCCGCGGTAGAATACGTCTACCGCGGCAATCATTATCAAGTAGATACCCATTAAGAAATCTGCTATGGCCAGATTCAGTAGCAACAATGCATGGACTTTGCTCTCGCTCTTGGTTTTCAATCTCCAGATGACAACAAAGGCGTTTCCCACTAATGCAATGCTTCCCAGAATCCAAATAGATAACCTCAAAGTGAGGTTGGCCATGAGGTCATTACAGGATGAAAACAGGTCCTTGGGCGCGGAGCAGTTTGGGCCGGACAATTTCGCAATGCAACAGAATTCGAACTTGTCTGCTTCCCTAAAAGAGTAGAACAGCACCGGAGTCAGTACTTTTACTCGAGAAGCTCAATTTCATTTAGTTACAATTATTTCGACAGAAACAGAAAGGGACAGTTTAAGCAAACATTTTATTGTACAAGAGGAATGGCTAAAGGAGAATAGGCTTAGGGCTTGTTTACATGGAGGTGGGGGACCCCAGGTAGGTGAGGTAACCCGCCTGTCCATATAATCTCTCATATTGTCACCCAACCTATTAAGATAAGAGTTAATTTACTCGGCTATTTCGAGAAAGGTTGTCGGAAAAATGTGCACGGGACAATCCCGAAAGGTAATATGGGATATGATCAACACACTGTCCCTGACGACTGAACCTGTCGAACCTACTTTTGTTGCTTTCCTTTAGCACACGCAAACATACGTCTATGGCCTCTCGTGCGATTCTTTTAAATTTCTCTGAAGAACAGCCACAGTACCTTTCGGCATTTTCGCGTGCACTTTTTCCGACAACCTTTCTCGAAATAGCTGTATGCTAATACTCACAAGTAAGAAAGTGGAACGCCGTCAAAGACGTCCAGCGGTAACTGATACAAGTCTCTGTTGTTACCAAGGTAACTAAAAAGGGAAAAGAAAGAGAAATCGCAACAAAAGATGTCTCCAAGAATACAACACAATGTTTTGAGATCTTCTAGGGATTTTTAGGGGAGGGGGGATGTACAAAGTATAGGGGACATTTTTGCTTGAGATGTAACACTAGTGTCTCAAATGCTGACCATGATCTTCTAGAAAGTTGCTCTGAAGTACTGTCAAAAACTAAAGTTGATCGGGCACGACTTTATAGCTCTTAAATAAATATTGTTGGCGAATTGATGTTTCAATTTTGGCCCCATCAGTTCACATCATTACCACGCATGCTTTTATTTCGTGGAGTAGGAGTTCTCTAAAAATCCTTCTGGGATTACTTAACGTGTTGCTTCATTACAGCCGTAAGGCCAAACGTATACAACTCACAGAAATTGCAAAGATTCCATTCCATGAAAAGCTCCTGGTGCGATTGAATTCAGCTCCATATTACTCAAATTCCTGTTGACAAAAATATAATTAATATTTCACTTTATTATATTTTTTGGGCTAAAAAGTATACTATAGATAATCTCTGGTCAGAACATATCTGGCGCATTTTCGTTCACGAGTATAGGATTTCTTCTTTTAATCAGTGGTTTTAAAGCTAGCAGAGTTTATAAGATTAATTAACGCCTTTTAATTTAAATTGTTAAATGTATTTTTTGCTCGTGTAACTTGTTAAATAGAAGTGCAAGTTTTTTGTTGACAAGTCTTCATGTTAAAAAGTAGCCTGCTACGTTTTATCTGAAAGAAGTAGCCAAGGAAACACGTGACAGATAAGCTTCTGGGGATAACAACTTACAATAGGGGATGTGAAAAAACAACCTTTTTTGGAAAATAGATAGCTTGTCTTCTACTTACAGCGTTCGCAGCTCTTGTAATCCGTTGAATGCATCTCTTTCAATCTTTTCAATCGGGTTTCCAAATAGATCACTAAGAAAAAGACGAACAGAAGACAAGCGATAAAAAGCGCCCAGCCTATTCAGTCCTCCCTGGTAGAATGATGGAATTAAATGATAAGACAAAAAGATAGCTGTACAGACGACAGCTGTGAATGTACTTACAGTTCAGTAACTGACTGTAATCCTTGAAATGTTCCTGTCCTCAATACTCGCAACTTGTTTCGCCTCAGTATTCTTAGAAGAAAATCGCAATAAAGCAACATGAAAAAATGTATTTTTTTCCATATTCTCTGAGAAAATAATACACACTTGAGGACGGTAAAAACTTAGGTTTACTTTGCTTGAAAAGTAAGCGGGCACTTAACATTTTTCTATTGTCTTGGCATTATTTTGACATTTTTGTCGTAATAAAGTTCCAATGTGACAATTCCAAAATGGCCCCCATTGAAAACAGTAGTTATTTTCACGTCACATTACGTCATTGCGTGACACGAACTATTTTTATTTAAGCTCAACCTTGTTCCCAGGGTCTTTTTAAGAGCATCGAGCTATAGAGTCCTTATTACATGACGTCACCTCCGCCATATTGCTGTTCAAAAATAATGAAACGGCAGCCATGTTGGTGTCCCACAGCAGTCCGACTGTGGGAGTTGAAGTCTTTTCTTTAAGTAAACGTTTTCTTTGCATGGTCGCAATAAATTTGAATTGCTGCTGGCTACGTGAGTGGAAACGCTCTATAGTTTCTTCAAGTCGACACTGACCTCATTATTCATCGTTACGACAGCTGATCATTCATACTTACAAGGTCTTCAATCGCCTGAGATCTTTGAAGGAATAGGGTTCTATGCTTTGGATCTGATTTCCTTCCAAGTTACTGAAGAAAAATACCATAAACAGTTAAACCGTAAACTACAAATACGCAACTTTGTTTCAGGTTAGCGCTGATAAATTGATCGTACTTCTATGTTGACTTCGAGCTTCCATTTATGGCGGTTATCTTGGCGCCCATTCTGGATGACGTCACAGGTCTCTTTGTTGAGTTCACAACCTCATTAATAACGTGACATGGTTGGACCCATTTTTGTCCTTTTTCCCTTTAAAAGCATTCTAGAAGTCACATCATACACTTAAGACATCAAATATAAACGAAATTCGTGAAAAAATACCCCGGTGTGGATCTTATTCGGTGTTTGATATGTGATGAAACACTTCGTCTCGTATTTGAATTAAGAAATTTTCTTGTTTTTTTTTATAATCTAAGACTATATTAATTTTTCACTTGTTTTGCCACTTACATTTTTTCCAGATACTTGTATCTTGCAAAGCTGTACCTTTCAATATCTCTTACTTTCCTTTCTTGTATAAGTCTGTGATACAAGAAGCATGCAGAGAAAAACCAACAGTTAAATTTGTATTGTCATGAGAATTCTCCTAAATTTTCATGTCAATTATAAGAGCTGGCTCTCGCTGATGCTTAAAATAACCTTTGATCTTGATGAAAAAGATAATTATCTGGTGTGCTAGTATCACTTCGCTATCTTTCCAATCCCCCTACGGTATGATGGTATAACCTTGGGTAACTTAAAGTTCGTAATCTTCCCAATCCTCCTACGGTGTGCTATTATTACTTATTTATCTTCCCAATCCCCCTCCCCACTCCCCCGCATGGTGTTCTAGTATAACTATGGGGTAACTTTATTACAAGTTCGTAATCGTCCCAATCCTCCTACGGTGTGCTAGTATTACTTCTTTATCTTCCCAAACCCCTCCCCCGGCAAGGTATGCTAGTGTAATTATGGGGTAACTTACAAGTTCGTAATCTTCCCAATCCTCCTACGGTGTGCTAGTATTGCTTCTTTAACTTCCCAATCCCCTCCCCCGGCAAGGTATGCTAGTGTAACTATGGGGTAACTTACAAGTTCGTTATCCTGACAGGAAGATAGGTTGGTATCCTTGTGAGGTCGTTTCTCTTACAGTTCGCCAAGAACTTGACCTCGGAGGGTGTTTCACCTCCAAGGGAGGCTTCCCAACCGCTTTTAACACAGTGACTGGTCCAGTGACATGCTGGGAAAACAGTGCCAAAAAATAAAAACAGAGAAGTGTAATAGTTTAATACCGCATATAGAAGATTTAGAACGCTTCGTGTCTCGAGGCAGCCAATTTTAGCTTATATTGTTCTTGCTGAATGTAAAGAGATACAGTTTTGAGTTACGTGACGTGGAATGTTTTAAATGTGGTCATTTTAGCGTCTTCATCCTAACGATGTTTAAAATCATCTGGGATCCAACATGGCGGAGGTTTTATAGGGTTATGACGTCGCAAAACGTCGTCAAGACTAAACTACCTACTTAGCTTTCAAATGTTTCTGCGACCTATCGAACCGCTATGTTTTACTGCCATATGTTTCATTTTTAAGAAACAAAGATGCAGGGAGATGGGCTCACCTTCCTTATTTTCATCAAATTTGTAAGGACAACCGTCACCTTCTACAGAAAGTATAAAATGAAAGGTTCAGTAATAACTTGACCATTTGGTCGAAATACAATATGTTAGTTCGTTCCACTTCTTCTATAATTCAGTAATTTGCAATTCTATTAATAAGTATGGTTTGCTGAACTTGAGCAAATGCGTTTTTGAGCCACGCAACTCTACCAGAAATAAGGCTATTTCCCTTAGAATATTTAATACGCTTTGACGCTACAAAATTTGTCTTGCTAAGTGCCTCTACTCCTATAGAGACGATCTGCCCGAAAATTTGGGCAAAAGCATTGCCCAAGAATTCAACAATACCCTTTCCGGTTGACCTGTGTCGCTCAAAAACGTCTTCGTTGCTTAAGCTCGCTGATACATCAACTTTACGACTTCATGGCAAGTTCTTAAGGCTGAAAGAGCCCCACCCTTTTATACTAAGCGCCTCTTACACAATAGAATGGCAAAATTTGTTTCCTTTCGCCTAAAATTTCGACAAAGCGTACTTTCACCATTTTGTTCAATTGCGAAACGCTGGCGCACTCGAGGACTGTTTTTTTGTTTTTTGTTTTCATTTTTTCACAAACTGCGCTCGTGAGTTATGATGCAGTTTAATGGCAAAATTCTGTTGGAAAAGCGAGCGTGGAGGACGACAGCGATTTGAAGGTTTTAACACAATTTGATAGAAATTCAAAACGGTGTCCCGCTTGTAACGCGCAATTTAAAAATAAACGCAAGTAAATAGTACAGTGGAAACTCAATTAACCTGTTACACCCTCGGGGAAGAAACAAGTGGTTACTTAATAGAGATCGGCTGCTCATGCGTACGGTACCGGCAATACTGCGGTGTGTGTAAAGTGATTGTTGCTGTCAGATGTTGTATTAAATTTTATTAAAAGTAATTACATATTCACCACTTAAGAAAAGAGAGGGAATCTGGGTTGAGTTATGTTTCGCAAAGACGTCTGGGTTAGTCACTGGGGACGTGTCGGTCAGCTGTTGGCCAATTTTTTCTCTATCCCCAGTCCTACTCAGGAAAAAGTTCACCCGGACGATCATGGTCAATTCACTTAGCCCCTGAAGTCTTTGTATGTGTAATCAAATGGTGACGAGTGAAATTATTCCCTAATTTCACGAGTATACTATTTGATTACCTATTAATATCATGGATGACAAATTACGTTAGCAATCTTGGATTTTTGACATGTTTATCCTGGATCGTATCGATCGAGAACTCCATTCTCTCGAACGTTTAGAGCTTAAATTTAGAATCCTTCTTGATGTGCTCTTTCGTGTGGTCAGGTTTTCTAAAGCGTCTTTTTATGCCCTGGCATCTTCATTCATGACATTTTAAAACTTCGTCGCCATCTTGGTACTGAGACGTACGGAAGGTTGCCATGGCAATTTTGTAATTTCACATGTGAAATTACAAATTATCGCTGAAATTTCGCGCCAAAATTAAAGAGTAATTCGTCGCCTATGATATTAGTAAAAGTTAATTAAATTGGCCCAGTTTGGTACGAATAATGGATTGACTTATAGCGAAACATAGATGGAGAAAACCCGTATAACTTTATCATACCATCACTTTTATCTCCACAGTCATCTTTACCATCGCATCGGTAATAATTAGGGACGCACATTTGGTTGGAGCACTTAAACCAATTGCTAAAATTACACGGCTTATTGGAACCTGCAAAAGAGGATAAGGGGAAACAAAGCTCCCATATAGAGCTACATTGTCGACATCATCTTAATCATCATCATCACCATCCTCCTCATCATTATCATCAAGAATTCTTTCCGTCCTCATCAGGGATGTATAGGTCACGAGAGGACGTGCAGGGATTTAGAGACATTTTAAGCTTACCCCAGTTCTCTGAACTTATTTTCTTATAGCACTTGAACGAGAAAAAGACCTTACCCGTGTTCTGTTCCAACAAACAAAAAGCGGAAATGAGATTAGGGCTTGGCTGGGCAATTTCTTGAAATCATATTGTATTTTGTCAACTCAAGCCTCGATCTCTTGCATTTGCTCACTGGAATACCCGAAACGTGTATTCACACTTCAATAATTTATATACTGACAATGCAGACTTACTTACCTACTTTAAAAAATAAATGTTTCCGTTAAGTTTTGCAAATATCAAGTCACATTTTCTTGCCGAATAAAATGACGTCACATATATTTTACTAATCTGGGATACCCGAGGACCGCATACGAAAATCCTTTTTGCAAGTTCGTATACTTTTAATAGGTGTAACGTTTTGAAATTGGAATTTCCTGCCATTTTGTCACTAAAGATATGAGTTAGCTGGTGAATCAGGCTTATAGTGAGAATATACGCTGTCTTTGATCAGCGATTTGTATAGGTAATAGCATGATTTGTAGTGATATTTCGAAATTGTTATACGTAATTTCACCAGCCGTACGTTAGGCGAATAAAATTTGAGACAATTTTGAAATATCACGAGTGGTATGTATGCCAAATATCACGTACAAATCATGCTATTATTTGTTTATACTAGTACCGGCAAAAGGTTTGTAATTTTCACATGTTGGTAATTCAAATTAAGCTGAAATACCACTGCTCTAAGCCAATCAAATTGCAGAAATTTCTCATGTAGTGGAATAAGATGAAATATTACTTACCGCAAAAAGGGCGACGGCAGTAGTAGTGTTTCTAATTAATAGCTAGTCTGGGATAGGGTAGTGATTTATGGTATCTTGTAAAGGGTACAAGTTAAATAGTAGCTGAACATGGTCTGGTATACAGGTTCTATCATCCTAGCCGCACACACCCATCCAAAAAATTATGGCTGCCCTCAAAGGATCTGGGATGAGTTGTTCAGAGGCTGATTAGCACAAATCCAGGATCGGTTGCTATGGTAACTCATACGCTCTGTTTGCAGTTAACTCAGGGTTAGAACTAATTGGTCTTTGAACAAGCGCGGGTGATGATTACCTGGAAGATTAGTCCCATTTTTCCCACAGCGGTCTTCGTAGTTACACTGTCGGTTGAGCAAGAAATTCACTGCCTTGCCGGAAGGAAGTTTCACGATGTGAAACACCGTGCATCGATCTGGATTCACCATTGGAGCTGCAAATCACGCACAACGCAATTATTTTGCTGTTAATTCTGAAAAGAATGGCTGAAGTCGGGTCTTGTCGTTGCGTTAGCGCTTTGAACCATCACATGCGGATGGTAACTTTGTGAAGCTAAAAGTTGTAGGCAAGCCTTTCATATTTGATACCCTTTAATAAGTACAAGCGATGATAAGCACAGCTCATGATACGACTTGTTAGTTTTTAAATTAAGATCCATTTTGACCGAGTTGTTAAGGTTTTGTTTCAGAACCTCATCACTGGAAATTAGTTGAAGTTATCACAAATCAATTCATTTTTGCTTTCTTAGCAAACTTATTGATGCGTTAAGTCAGTCATTGTTTCAGCAGCATCTTGAAAAATTAGCCTTAATTTTCGGCTTGTAATCAATGTCAATCTTCTCCGTCCTTAAAACATCTTTGCTCCTTTGTAGTTACCTCGTTGGTTTGTCAGTTTTATTTTACCCTTTTCAATTAAAAAGACACTGAAAAATGATAACCGCACAACAACAGAAAAGCGAACCAACGATGGTCTCCGCAAGACCAAGAAACACTCGGGAAAATTGAAGAATGGGAATTTAAAAAGCAGGGAATTGGAAATGAAGTTACCGATAGGGCTAGGGTTGAAGTTAGGTTTTGTTCCCATTTTTCATTTTCCCGCTGCCCGTGCTCGTTCCGTTTTAGTAATAAACGTAGTTATTAAAGGGAAATGAAAATAGAGAACTTTATATTCTAAGACGAGTATGTAGTGCTCGCGCGTGAGGCAGCGTCATTTTGGCAGGAAGAAGCAGTAGCCGTCGTCATTCTACTACGAGTTTTAGCGAGAATGTCGTAGTGGCGGGAACAAGTTATCAAGCGTTAGGAGTTTTAGCATTTTTCAATTGGGAGAGGTCTTGGCCTCCTTCAATAACGATAACAGTGCTAACTTTTCTGGTGAAAAATAGTACAATGAAGAGTTCCGGGGTGTCTGTTTTTTAACAATACGTGAAAAAACTTTAAATCAAATCTTGTACTCGTAGCCGTTCTCGTCCTCGAATCTAAAAGTCTCTGATACAATGTACTTCAGGACTTACGACAATTTATCTCGTCTGATTGGTCAGCGCACTCCGCATGTCCGTCACAGCGGCGCTTGTGGTCGATGCATTGCTTCCACCAGTGATGATTTTTGCATTCAAACTTGTCAGCACCACATGGTACTAGATAATGACAAAAATATTAAATTCTCATTTAAAAAAGCCCTGTTGCTGTTCACAGTTGAACAGAGATTACTGCGACAGGATTAGCTCCGATTCGGTAGAGTTCGATTCCCGGGGCCGGACCAATACTCAGGATCTTGAAAGTTCTGAGAAATGAAGGTACTGCCTTTGCCCGGGAAATGTCGTGTTTCGGATGAACACGTAAAAAAGCGGTCCTAAAATTAGTACCCTTAATTAAGACATCGAACATTTTTACGATTCTGTGAGTCATTACGCACATCTTTCATTAACTTGTTAATGAAATATCGGTCTGGGCCCAGATTTTCGAAAGGTGGATAGCACTGTCCAACGTTTGAACAACCGGAGCCTACTTAAGGGTAAGCCACACTGGCTACTTTTCATGATTCTCAGATGCAACCCCTACTAGACTCCTAACCAAGACATGCTGAGGTTTTTCATTTTCGAGCTGCTAGAAAGCCATGCTTTTTGTTACACTCAAAGAAGCTTAGTAAGAATTAGAGTAACAAACCGTTCTCTGTGACACAGAAGCCTCTTTTCCTGTCTTTATCATAATTAGACGTAACGGAACACCACGGAGCTCCCAGATGAGTGGAACCATCACCTTGAAAACATTCATTGTAAATTCTTCCTCCGTAGGTGAATGGAAAAACACAGCACGCTCCGCCACCATTGCCACCATAGGACCGAACATCGCAGCCTCCTGAAGCAAGTTAAGGTAGTGGAATATGTATTTTTACTTTGATCATGTCCGTCTTTAAAAGTCTTTGTTCAATTGTTACCAAACCTCGCTCGGTTTTTCTAAACTTTACCTGGCCCTTTTTGTTCCCCTTTATTCTATTTTATTACCCTTTTATATTTTGCGGCATAAAAAAATTTAACAACAGGGTCTAAACTATCGCGATATGCTCGGGAGACGTCTTGCGTTTTAAAGTGGTACCTGAAAGTTGTTACGGCAAAATTCTCACAAACGGGTCTTTAAAGAGAGGGCACGTAACTGCAATGGATTATGGGAGCTCTGTTACTGGCTTCTTACGCAGTGGTGGTATCCCAAATATATGAGAAACAAGGTGCGCTAGCAAACCGTTCCCCGTCCAGAAGGGCTTTCTCGCGTCTTTTTTTTATTCTTGTACTCGTGAATTTGCCTTCGACCAAGTTATCCGTGTTATCGTTGAAGAAAATCCCCCGGAACTGTAATGGTGGAAATTCGCACTTGATTTCACTTATAGGCTTCGGTACATTGGGCATTTTTCTTGCGACTCGTGTCGAAATTTGTTGCGACACGAGTTGAAAAGAAAATTGTCTGTTGCATCACAACAAAATATAAAATAAAGCCCCATTCACACCGAAGCTTAAACATATTTAAAAGCTGTTTAGTTAAACACAGTTTGAATTTTATTTCCTTCATAAAAGCTGCTAACTTACTTAAATTGATTGCAAATTTAATGCAAATTACAGAACATGTTGAATTTCATTCGAATCCTGTGTGAAACACTGTGTTCAAGTTTTTCATGTCTGTTTTTCATTATTTAAAACCTGGTTTAGTTTAGTTGGTGTGAATGGGACATAAGGTCGACCTAAGGAAGGTTTTGTGAGCCCGCGAGACTGAGCAACACCTACGAACCCTTGTTTCCACTAGAACCGCTGGACGCAAAACCTCCCCTGGGTCGATGTTACATTGTCACAACCGAAATAAACATGTCTTCCAACGTCGTGATCGTGATTGTCGAAAAGCTTGCACGTCTCGTGCAACTTCAGTTGTCTCGACAACAGTGCAACAAAATTGCGAAGAAAATTACAGGAAAGGTTGCCAAGTTTATTGCCGGGCCTTAAAATTCCCTTTGATAATCAACCGCTACGAATACGAATAAGCAAACATATATTTGTTAATGCTCACCTGAATCGTAATACGCTCGAAAACCTTTGAATTCATCTCCACGAAACGATTTGAATACCACCAACATCTTATTTCCACTAGATTGTACCCCCAAGGGGATTTCACGTCCACAGAATTTCCCTAGGGAGGGGCTGGTAGTATTGAGTCCATCAAATACCCGTACGTACGCATGCTCGCAGGTGCTACTGTTGTGTAACTCAAAGTCTGTGAAATTTAGCGTGATTTGATTGGCCGAAGCAACGGTGATTTTCCAAGCACACGTGACGTTGTGTTTATAGTTGCGAGGAAAGTTGGAAGAAGAAATGACTCCTGCTACTTGTGTACGAGTGCCGCCACAGCTGTAACCTGCAAGGAATAGAGTTAGACTTATTTTACAATTAATTGGTCGGAATCTGGTCTTCTCGATAATCCGAATCGTTTCCACAATATTGTTACAAACGTGACGATCGTATGGAAATACCGTCACCATCGGGTGTATTACTTAAATCCAACCGGATGATTGTAGACTGCAAAACAGTCGGTTTTTTTTCTCAAAATCAGTAAGGAAATCGGTAAAGCGTGGCGTGGCGTCTCTCCCCAGTCTCACTCTCCGTTTTTAGCCTTGTTCCAGACCTTTCGTTTGACTGCTCGCGCTTACTTGAATGCGCAAAAATACGGACTGTTTTGCAGAGTAGCATGATTGGAGCGATCGTGCGACTGATGATCGACGATGATGATGATGACGATGATCGTGAAAGATTATTAAAAGCGATTTTATGAAAACTGAATCGTCAGTCAGTCTATCCCAGTATGGCTGCAGCCGCGCGAACAAGCGATCAAGGCGATTGTATGGAAAGCAGCGAAAAACACTTCTTTGAGAAGCAAAAGAAAAAAAGGACATACTAATTTTTTAGTATCAGTATCAGTTCCTCTAATTCTTCAATTATAAGTGCTATTTGTTATTGTTTTTAAGCCAAAAATGTATAACTTTTCAGTGAAATACTTGAAGGTGGCTATCAACTTACTGTTTCTTAGGCAGCGATACTTGGTACTTCTGTCCTTTTCTGGCGTTTCAGGGAAACACCAGGGTAACGACCATTGTTCCTTCGGGTCTTTGTCAGGGACATCCGCTGTGCAAGCCGTGTAAGTTCGGCTGTTGTAGACAAACGGGATCCTGCAGCACTTTTGTATTTCCGTCACAAAAGGACACGGCTCTGGCGATTGAAAAAGAAGTATCCTTGTATAAATCGAAAGCCTAACGGAATTTCATCCATGCATTGACTTGAAAAATGGAATGTTTTTTTTGGCTACAATAAGTGTCTCTCATGCAGACAGCTAGTTGATGAACGCTGGACTGCTATTATTTTTCTTGGCGAGGACAATACATATCCCCATAATACCTGTGAAGAAAATCACTAGTGAGCCCCTTCGAGACGACAAGTTAACGAGTTTTGCTTGCTTGACAGGGTTGAAAAAGAATTGTCAAGTTTCCCTATTTGCACAACAAGGAAAAAAACAAATTCTTTTTTTGTTTCTTTGCTTGGAATTTCGTCTTGCTATTTTTTTTTTTATGAAAACGAGCGATTTCCTTGGACGGAGTCAGAAAATTAAAGAAAAGCAGAAGAATAATCTACGTCTTAGAGAAACTTGTGGGTGAGGTGGCATAAAGTCATCTTATGAAGATTACTACCAATCCTGGAGCAATATATTTTTTTAACTGCATTTTACAACGAAGTTCTTCGGCTTAAAAATTCATAGCTATTTCTTGGCCATAAAGTAACTGTTCAGACTAGTACTGAGAAGACTATACGTTCCGTTTTAAGACATGTATGGTCAAATCTTCATGCTCTTCGTCCTTGACTTTTCAATAATTTATTACCCCAAGACCCGTAGGACGAAAAGTCGCATATTTATCATCTTAATTGGATTGAGAGGATTAGACGAATCACACCTGTTAAACTACAGTTTCGATGTTATAAAATATTCTTCTTGTTCGTCTTATAATCTAACTAGATCTCATTTACTGGCATTTTGGCGAGTTATTTTATTTTAATTTGTAACATTTTTTACACACAGTTTATCGTAAGATGTAAAAGCAAAATACACCAAGACCGCAAACATTTTGTTGACTGACGCTCAATGAAGAGATTTAAACGTATTTAATTTGCGATTTCTTTTGGTAAATATCCCCGAAAAAGCTTGTGGAATGGAATAAAAAATAAATCAAATTTGCAATGATTTTCAATTTTCTACCAGATTGCATACAAAACAAGTTTTATTGTTTCTGTCAGTGAAGAGTTGTTTTTATACCGTTTTATATCGTTTGAAATGAAAAACAGTATTTGCAGCCAGTGAAACCATTTGCATTTAAATTGAGATAAATTGACGTCTAACCATTGAAATTCGAGGAAAATATCATTAAAATGAATAAAGCTTTTACGAAAAAAAAGTTAAATAACGCGATTAAAATTTACTTAGAATTAAGCTATTTGCTCGCTTGAAGACCTACATAGTACTGAACTGCTGGTAAATATTTGTTCGCAAAAACACCAACGTCGGATATCTCAAGGAAGATAAATAGTATTTATAACAGTCTGCCACTCCTTATACTTAAGGGATATAAAACACCAAGTAGTCTTAACAGTTTTTTTAGTATTCATTGACGGCTATGGAATATTTAATCATACAGTATTAACACTAGGGGAGCCCGGGTTGGAAATTGTGTGCTTTCATAACGGAACGGAAGTATTTTTGCCTTAAAAAGTTTCCGCTTAAAACCCTAATATGAGATAGATAAATCATCGTCAATGTTTTCATGGGTGAAATGTTTGATATCCTCTGGCCTTCGAGTAGTTAGGGAATATGGTTCCAACACCGGTTCATATGAAACATACATCTTTAACAGACGAACTAAAGGCAAAATATGTTACTTTCTGGAAAGTCAACATTTAAATAACCAGGAAAAGTACTTACGTTTCTCCGTCCACGTGCGAGTGATCCATAAGGAGGCCAGTACAAGTTTAATCAGAGGCTGTAACCTTATCATCGTCCTCGGAAAAAGTGTCCTAAAAATCAGAAGCGGTGAATTTAATGGCGACAAGGAAAAACATCTGTTTCGGTTATCTTAGCAATAAAATGAATATTTATGTGCAAATTTTATCACAGGAGAGCGAAGGAGGCGGATTTAAATAGGTTAATATTTGGTAGCAGCAGAGTTGAAAAATACTTAATGTTTTGTCTGTAACTGCCATTCGCTCCTACGGTCTAAGAGCCCATCTCTAAAATGATTTTCTATACTCCCTGCTGTATGTTGATAGACCAAAGGACTCATCTCTTTTGAACAGAAATGAAGTTTAATTAACCTTTTTACGGCGCAAAAGAATCGTATGTGAGTAAGATAAATGCCGTGGAATTCCCCTGGAGTATTTTTTCTTTGTCAAATTAAATCACTTTGCTGATTGAAATTTTGCGTCGAGAGCGGCTGGTTCACGCTGGTGATAGACTTCTATTAAAAATATTGGCCCGACAAACGAAAATTTTGTTTCTATAAAATACCTTAATGGGTATTATTTCGATAACAGTGGTATGAATCATACTGTGGTTTATTGAACTCGTATGTCTATCAAATTAAACCGCCGCTTTGAATTGAGCACAAATGCCGGCCAACAGGGATAAAAAGGTTAAAAAAGAACACATTAACGAAAATTTACTTTGCCCGCCATCTTAAGTGCATTTGCATAAAGAATTGGAAACAAAAAAATATGTTTCACACATATTTCACTTACAGGTAAAAAAAACTTATAAATCTGCTTTTTTATACTTTTTTGTGGTGATTGTTTTTACGAAAATAAAGTCGTGGTCAAATCATAGAAAACAAATTAATGTATTTTGCACAAGGAGGAATTTGTGACAGTTAGGACGTGAAAAACGAAATTAAGTAAGTTAGTACCTCTTGGGAGAAAATTCTTTTTTCGTAATCTCTCTTCCGGTACTTCCAATTTTTTAACTTTATTTTGATCCTTGAAATTTCCAAGATGTCAACAGTTTTTCTATCATAACAAAATACGAAGAACACGTCTTCCCAACAATATATCCGGGATTTCCAAACAGGTAACATGAACTTTTGAAACAAGTGACCGCGTCAAATTCAAGACGCCATTTAAAAATTCTGCTTAGAAAATACCACGTTTGACCGTTTAAATCAAAACCCTTCAGCAAACTTTTATTAATATTAGTGTTAAATGTTTTTTTTTTATGTATTTTGGGCTTGTTTTACATTTTACTTTTAAACAATATGCTAATTAATCTGGTACCTATTCGAACAAGTTTGAGCCTTTAAAAGATGTTTACAGACTTAAGGAAAACCCGGTGAGAGAGGGAGAGAAAGAGAGAGAGAGAAAAGGAAGAAGGTAAAAGGCACTCAGACCCTAATTCTGCCATTCTACCATGATATTTAACTTTCTTATAATTATAATACCTTAACGTTATTGCTGTGTCACCTTATACACCTCACCAGACAAGAATCTATCAACAATTTCGCAGTCTTACTTGCAACTCATAGTACCGAGCAAAAAATTGGTGAAACAATAAATGTAATGCGAACATTTTATACAGTAGAAGCGCCTGCCAAATAAAGTTGTGTGCAGTGATTTTTCTGTGAGACCATTTCAACACCGTGGTTGAATGGGCAATTATTTTTAATCAATAATTGCCAGGAAATCGTTAATGATTAAGGCAGATTTTTGAAGCAGTGACAAGAAACAGGAAAAGCATAAAACGTTTGGTGAGGCAGCCGATTAAAATTGACAATATTGGCGATTTTCCTACGTCGAAACTCTGAAGATGCTTTTTCCAGCCTTTTAGGAAGAATCTCATTTAAGGTCTGTGAATGATCTCCAGCGAAAGTAAGCAAACGGTAGATATACCAAAAGTGACTGCTAAGAAGAAACATACATCATATATCAATCATAGAATTGCCAAAAAAAGAGGAGCCTATGCAAACACATTGAGCATTCCTTAAGCGGGCAAAGTGTCTAATTAGCAAATTGATGTCAAAAATCGTCCACAAAAAAAACATCGAGAGTTGTTGTTCAGCAAAGGAAGCGTAATTCTAAAGTGGCGAAATATACTGAAAACTGAATGTTTTATCGAGGTAATCGTTAAATCAACCCTCTGTTTAAGACAATATTTAGTGTCTCTTGCAGCAAAGGCAGTCAAATTGTCAAGTGTATTGTTAATTTGTCTCCCGCTGGGTGTAAATCGCCAGCTTTCATCCGGCGATCTCATTGGTCTACTGGACAGCCTTCTCCACACCGTAATTTTTAGGGAGTTATTATAACTCCAAAAATGGAGTAAAAATTTTAGGTACAGGATAACCCCTTTTTTGGGGGTTACTTTAACTCCTAATTAACTCCGAATTTGGGGTCATTTTTACTCCTGACAAAGAGTTCTTTTTACTCCCAGTCTGGAGTTAAAATAACTCCGAAATGGGGTTATTTTTACTCCTTACATGGGTTGTTTTACTCTTTTTGGAGTTAATTTAACTCTGAAAGTGGAGTAAAAATTTTAGGTAAAGGATAACTCCTTTTTGGGGGTTATTTTAACTCCTCAATATCTGGGGTCACTTTTATTCCTGAAAAAGAGTTCTTTAAACTCCGTTTTGGAGTTGAAATAACTCCCTAAAAAATAACTCCACTGTCAGGAGTTAAATTAGCCGCACTAGAGGAGTTATTATAACTCCTTGAAAATTACTGTGCATAAGCAGTTCGATGGTGGACTCCGATCGCCATGACGATTCATTGAGGATATTAAGCTGCATGTTCCCTCATTCTAGGTCTGCTTCCGCAGGTGTTTCTAACATAGCTGACTGTGGACCTATCGCCTGCAGTTGTTAACACTAGCAACTGAAGTCAGGAGAGGCTATGTTATCAGAGAAGCCTAAATATATGTTGCGAGTCGGTGTGAACACCACTCCCCAGAACTAATTAAAGACGGAACTAATTAAAAAGATAAAGTTTCTCGTGGCTGCTAGAATTAACGGTTGCTTTTGCTTATATACATGTATTGAAACTTTCCAAAGCCTTTAACGGATCAAACAAAATGTACTAACAATGTTTCTAACGGTTTTACCTCAAAGGAACGGAAACAAGTAACCTTGAATATCATGCACATGTAGACGTTTATTCTATCTACATAAATCAGTATATAAAGGATCGACTGAAAAATGATTCTTTTCTGGGGGAAGCGCTCTCGTTAAAATCAAGTAAAGTTTTTCCTTAAACATTCGATGAAGAAACGATTTCAAGTTCTTTATCTAAGGAATGCATTCTCTTTCAAAAAAATAATTCTTAACAACATAGCTTGCACACTACGTAGCTTCAATTTCTGTGTTCTGTGTAAAAGGATTTGAAATTCATTTATGTATATAGGTAAAGAAATGGGTATTGATTATGTTTGAGGGGTGCTTCAAGCATAGCCCTTTATTTACAGACATCCTAATCTCCATTCGACAGTTTCGAATAACTTTTACATGTCCTAGCCCATTTTTTTCTTGATAACTACTTGACACTTTTCTTGAATTGTGAAATTGGCTTGAACATTTTGAACTAGAAACTTCCACTTGTGAGAATGTCTTCCTTACGCTCATGGGGCGAGATTGAATACAATGATAAAAAGAACCATACTGAGTGAATTTGTGAAATCATCTAGTATATAAAGATTTTATCGATAATGCTTTGGCAAAAACATAGTTGGTGAGTCTATACGCAGTTTGAAAATTAAAATAGACTTGAACTTGATCACAATTATAGGATTAAAACTATTGTCGCTTTCTATCACTTTGCGCAGCAGCGTATTCAAGACATAAGTGTAAACGATTTGATCGATTTATCTCCAGACTATGCGCATAAAAGAATTATATATATTATTACCTTTTTAGCAGGAATTAATCCTCTTATTTAAGTTATTCGTTTGATGTAAAGTTTGACTTGTCTGCAATTGTGTTATGTACATCGTAATATATACTGTCTCAATCTTTGCATAATTGATCGGAAGGTGTGTATTGGATTGCATAACAGTCAAAGTACTTTTTTGAATTGATTTTAAGCGATGTTTGGAAATTTACATTTCTAAAAGCACCAAACAAAGTAAATCTTAGTACCATTAGTCTTGTTTTCGATTTTTATATCATATATTATTTGCGCGAGTCAAGGGTTCTTAAAATTGTTGGTTTTAAACAATGTGAATAACAGGATAAAAGGTGGTAAACTCAGCAGGTTTTAAATTCATATTTAAGTTCGACATTCTGATTTCTGATTATTTTGTTTTTATGAAAGCAGTTGAAAGCATTTTGACACTCATTCATTACTTGAACATCTTTCATACTGAGATGAAACTTGAAAATGTGACCAGTGCAAGATATAAAGCAAAATACGGTCAAGGAAAAATAAAGCGTGCAAAAAGCCAGGAAAGGACAAGCAGACATCGAGTTTGCATCACGTTGATATCCGGCGGTGCAATATTTGCGGCTATTTTTGAACCTTATCAGGGCAAAGGACTTTTAGAAATTTGCAACCGTAAGCAAACTCGAAAATACGATTACATGTTAAACAAAGTAGCTTGCAAAAAAGAAAACAAAACAAAAAGTAAATTACAAAAACGAGATTAGACAAACAAAATTCACGTTTGTTTTAAGTTGGAATCGTAAGACTCGGTAAAGGGTGTGGGATTATCGACGACAAAACTTAACAACGTGTTACAACAGTAGAGAAAGGTCTGTTCTGTTATCTCTGTTGGCATGAATTATAGACGGTGGGATAGTTTTGACTGCTTGGGATCTTGGAGGGTAGTAAGAATGAATCAGAGTTTTTGGTTTACTGCTAAAGTTGCTAATTTTCAAATGCAAAAACATTTAAAAGAAATAGTACATGTCCATATTTTCGTCTCTTAAAGGACAGGGATTGTACAATATTTAAAATTCCAATCCAACATTTTCAAAAAGAACTGTTTTCTTTTGAGGCCAAGGTTTCGTATCTTATCTGTTGCCAGTTTTCTACGCATATACGTGTATTAATTAAACCCTTAGGTTATTTAATATTACATGTTTATTTAAAAAACGTCTTGGTTATATTGATCAGAAGGGGAAGTTGTGTAGATTCGATATCAGCTTGTTAGGTAAAAATATTAAAAACAAAATTGTTGTTTTCTACTAGGTGTATCGTATTCGCAAAACACACCCTTTCTAAACACGTATGTCGTTGACATCGTCTGCAATCTCTTTTAAGATTTAAAAAAAAATAGGAGGATTTTATCCTCTCAGGACAAGTTGCTAGTATGTAATTCCCGTGAACGTAAAGAATTTGATGTAATCGTAACAAAGCTTTTCGTGAATCTCGAGAAAAAAAGCTAATGGATTAATGTATAATATGTATATTAATATGGATTTTTCTCTATTTTTTTATTTTCTTTGATTTTTTTGGTTTAAAATTGTGTTTGTCAAAAGGCTTTCATAACACGGAACAAAAGTAGAAAGAGTACGCCAACGGCTATAATTGAGAAGTTAACTGCCACCGTTACGGAGAATAACAAAGGATAGAAATGAGTATACAACTATCAATGTATCCGACATTAATAAATCTTAAAATATCATTATAGCGAATGGCAAAGGGCAGAGATGAACGTATCCGACAACAATAAGGTAAAAACATTCATCGTCACATTAAAAACTGCAACGGAAATCGTAAAACGCAATAAAAGGGCTGAAAAATGGTAACGTGGTTTTATTTTCCACAGCGAAGGCGACTGCGACGGCAACAGAAACGGCAACGTCACAAAAACAATACAACAACAACAACAACTCTGCACGTGCATCAATTACGCTTTTTGTAAATTTCTTTCCCGTTCCTGAGCGACTATGACGTGAAATGACCAAATTTAAAGAATTTTTTGAGAACGTGAACGGCAAGGCCGATTTATGAAAAGCCATACGATGCAGTATGAGCGGTTTCGTGACAGAGTCGTTCCCACTCATCGAACATCGCACGGGAGCGGTTGCCCGAGAGAGTTTGGTGAACTGAATCGAAAGCCTCACTTATGAAAATTTATTTCCGTCTCAGTGGGTCCCAGTCCTCGCGCCAAATCATTTACTTCCGCTACGGCGCGAATACCTGTTCCTTCTGAGAAGAAGAGTGGCAGAAACCTATCCGCCGGGTAAGATCGGGAGGGCGCAGCTTCGTTCCTTTATAGAAATCGCGACGAACTCATCGTTCTTATGGGTGAACAGAAATCCTATCGTGCCATCGATATCGTTCATCTCCCCAGTCATTCTTGTATACATCATCAAGCAAACTATTTTTACTCTTGTCAGTTGAGATTCTTAACATTGTATGGTTTATTTCTGACATTTGTCCTGTCCTCATTTGTGTGCCACAATGTAAGCCGCTACCGGGTCACCCCTATGAACAAAACTCTTTTTTGACAGCGAGAAAATCACGATATTAATAATCATGATGATGATAAATTCGCTCAGAGCCCTCGGCTTTTAAGTCGGCGCACAAGTAGATCGCAATAGTATGAGAGCCTGTAAGAGCAGCCAAACAAAACTCTTTTTTCTCACCTGCATTTAAACTAAAACTACAAAGGGTTCAGTCATTAAAACCGACTGAATTGCTGGCAGGGCTCCCGGGCGATGTCTAGGGCACTCTGGTACTTCATCCTAATGTGTTTTCATGCAACTCTTTGTGGTTATTAAAAACCAATGTTTTGGCGTGAAGTAGGAGTTAACCGGCGGGTCGTCTAGCATTGGAACGCCATGAAAATAGCCATGTTTATATCGGTACAGGAAGATGCACTTTAGCTTGCTATAGGGCATTTTACCAAAGGGAGTGATGCATATTGCAAACACAACTGATGATTGTAAATGCGTCGAGTCTTTTGGAAATGCTTTATATAGACGACCCAAGAAAGAAAGATTTTGAAAAGACAATTATCTATAATTATATGAAATTTGGAAAAAAAAAGTACATTATTACCTCTCTCTCACCTTAGAATGTCCCTTTGGTACATGCAGGTCCTTTTTTTGTATTTTCGTGAAAGGTAAACTTTTTTCTCTTTAAAAACAGTAGGATGATTTTAAAGGAGCGTTATAATGCAAAGTTCTGTAATTGGTTCGCTCGTTGAAGTAGCAGACTGTCACAGGAGAAACATTATTAGACAGTATTTTAATAATAAGCGTCAACGGACGTTTACCTTTGATGTGCCTGCTTATTTCAACACAATAGTAATATACACTAAGTGATATGGCTTATGTTCCTTTGTTTCTTACAACCTTCCCTGTGTTTATCTTTTATTGATACTTGAACCATTTTAGTACTGTTTTTTAAAGGTTGCAATGAATCTTAGAGCAGTTTGTGTCCAAGATACTCCCAACATCGAATATGAGTTCAAGCCCAATGACTTTGTCATGCAGGTCTTCGTGAGAAATCATACTTTACTTTCTGATGTAGTATTTTAAAAAAGAATTATCATTCCTTATTGAAAAAATGTCCAACGGAAATACATCAGTGTCTAAAGTAAATTTGCTTAAGAAGAAGACAACCGGATAGTTGAAGATGTTGACCTTTCACTTTAATCTGGTTCCAAACTGAGCGATAAAATGTTTGACAGATGTTGTTTTTATCGCAACATACTTTTTTGACTTCTTGTTGGACAGACATTCGAAACTACGTTATGGATAAATTTCCAAATCAGCTTGAGATGATTCAGCGTAAGATTAATCGGTATCAAGTCGAGCATGGCAAAAAAAACCCTTACAGTACTAAGTGCAGTTCGAAAAAAAAAGAGAATAATGAATCCGGCCGTCAATTTTCACTCTTTTCGTAGAAGCCACAAACTTCGACTCAGTGTCGATTAAGGAGGGAAAGTTTCCTGCCCAAGGCGTTACAGCGCAAGCGTCAGTCGATTAAGCGATGATGGTGACTGTAATATATTCCTGTTTATTCCATCAAAGACAGAATACTTTAATTTTAAGCGCAAGTTTTAAAGAATAAAACGCTCAAGGCTAGTGTTGAAATAAATTCCCAAATTTTTAGTCCTAGCAGGATCGATAAACTAAAACAGTTACTATTTTTAATGTGTCACCGAGAAGTTCTTGTACCAATAACGTGTTTAAGGATTCCCTTCTTTTAATTTTAGAAACCTTTGTCGTAGAATTATGGCCATTCAAGTGAAAGATACGGAACAATTCTTTGTTGAGTGATACTTCTCTCACGCTTCAAGATCCATATTTTAAGAAAAGAAAATCTAACTAATTTCTTAACCTTGAACTGACCTCTTTTTGAGCAAATGAATTTAATTGAGATATAGAGTCTCTGTTAATGTTATTAGCCAACTGGTGTGAAAGGAAATATAATAGCCCCGCTCTGATTAATACTCATGAAGCTTAAACTCTTCCCTGTAATAAAGGGTTTTTTTTTTTCACGAGTCTGATAAGTAGACCCCACGCGCGTTTAGTTAGTAAGGGTTTAGAAAATTAAAGTCTCTCGAATCCGTACCGCTGTGTTCCAAATAAATGAGACTCTTATTGTCGTGCAATTAAAATCTTTCATCTAGTAAGACTCGATTGTTATTCAATATCAACGTTCCTGCAATTTCTTTTTGAAGTCAGCCGATCAGATTGTTATTAAGGTTCTTAAACTATATTTCTACCAAACTAGAACCTAAACGAATCGATAACCGGTCTTGTAATTTCTACCTTTTGTTAAATCCCTGAAAAGATCTACCGGCGTTATTTGCAGATCTTAGTTTTGTTAAACTACTGCTGCAGTAGTATTTTACTGTGTTAGTGGTATTTATGCTGTACAGGGTGGTTCAACCTTTTGAGTCTGTGGACCATTCACAGTGAAAGCTACTGAGCAGTACTTTCCTTTGGTACTGTTTATTATGCTCCATGAATAGATCTAATTTTTGAGTCACTTGAATGAAATTGTAATTAAAAGTACTCTTAGAGCATGTTATTCTACAAAATGATGATGAAAATTTGTCATAAAACTAAGCACTTTTTTGTTTTCTGTTTTGCCTGTGACTTTGGCCATTGAGCCACAACAATTGTCAGTTTCTAAATATTACAACCTTGTTTTTCAAAAATATTTCGGTAATACGTATCCAATAGCGTTTTCACTTAAAGAAGGATGTTCTGCCTGTGAAAGCGCATCCGACATTCAGATTTCACTAGAAAAACATGTTTGATTGTGTACACTGATTCATCATTGCAAAATAAAGGTATTTTATGGAAGCTGTCTCCCAAATTGTCATTAAATGCCATTTTAATAAACAGTGAGATATTGTTTCCTCAATATACAAAATTACAAAATAAACCATGCAGGAAACAGAACAAAGTTTATTTATTCACCTATGGCACCGTTAACGGGTTTTTATCTTGGTCCATGGGCTTAAATATTGAGATTTTGAAGGATGTGTATTTTTTAATCTCCAGTTTTACTTATGTGGTTGTCAAATTTTGTAACAAACTTATGTACAAAGGATGTAAACCACCATAACGTCAAGGTTTGACTTTATGCCAACGCAATTATTAAGTTTTCACCGAGTTTTACGATGAAGCTATACCGAGTAAGTAAGTGCAAAAGTTCGTCGGCTACTTAAAAAAGAAAAGAAAAGAAAAACGGTCACACAACCATCTAACAAAGTATACACTTTCTTTTGTCTGACATTTCACTTTTCTGATCTTTGCCTGTAGAATCACTGTCGTTCTATCTTTTTAAATAATTTACAACGGAATTGAAGAGGTATTTATCATACAAAACTTACCTTTGTCGCCTTGACTGTGAAAATGCCGAGAAAATATGACATCGCTTAGAGATTCAGTCACGATCTGTACGTGGAAACAGTAATAGTAACAGCAAATGGATCTCGTAGTTGATTGTTGGCGGTTATATTAAAGTACATATCTATATATATATATTTTTTCATTAAATGGCTTTAAATGAAAATTACATTTGCTTATAATGCATTTACGAATTGCACTGAGACAATATTTACTCTGTTGTTTTCTTCGTCTAGAATTAATGTTCCGTAATTAAGCTCTCACACTTCGAAGGAAATTTGGCTTTATTGTTTTGTCCCTTTTTGTCACCCGTTCGGCTTATGTGTTGGCTCATAAAGCAAAAATTACGACCACAAGAAATCAGCTAGGCTGCGCATAGTAACATGGTTCCTTTTTTTAAGGAACCATAATGCTCGTGGCATGCAGCTGTCTGGCCTGCTTTCCATCGAAGTAACTTCGTAGCTTCGTGTTATGTTGTGTCAGAATTATTCATATTGTAGTCAGTGGTATTAAGATCACCCTTGGTAATAATGGGTAATTACCTTTAGAGAACACGACACCCTACCCCCGCCTGTTAGCTTTCTCTCATTATCCAGCCTACCTATTGGGCTTTCGGACATTTCAGACTAGCTTCCCCACCCAGACCACCCTCAAAAAGTTTAGATTTTATAGATTTCTTGGATCAATGTCTTCGTTCTGCTTGTCGATAAACTGTATTGCCCAAAACTTTTGGTCAGTGTTTGCTATTGTAAAGTAATTGATGGTAAGCGTTTTGTCTTGCAAATAAGTCGAGAACACTATTGATTAGTGTAGCGGCGAGTTGGTCTGTTACATGTACAATACAGATTGGCGACTCTTGTTAAAACTGAGAATTGAAACCAGCATGCAAACTGTACGTTTTAATATTGCATCGATCTTAGTAAGCGCTGTCTTTTTAACTCGAGAAATGATGTAATTTGGTGGCAAAACGCATTTATTTCCACAATTTCCTACGCCATTACAAATAATGCAGACATGTACACTGCTAAACGGGTCAACATCCTGCATGCAGAAAATTTATCAGCCAAATTATGGCTCTTGATGACAGGTAAATTTTATTTTTAGATAACGCCGTTGATTGTACTGTAGATTAAATGCAGTTAAAAGCTTTAAATTCGTTTATTTCAAGGAGTTGGTAGAAATATTGTATTCAATGTATATGGAAGTTTGTATTCAATTTAAGAATTTTCAAAAATTATATTACAGAGGAAATGTTGCTATCAGATCTTCATACAACAATACAGCCTACTGTGTCACCGCAGTTGGTTTGCATGTGAGATCACGGCGGCCATGTTGGTGGTCACGAACAAAAGCATTTCCCTCCTCTGGGAACTAAACTCCATTTTCGTGTAAATTCTTCGTATAGAGTGTTTTCACTCACGTGACCAGCATCTATGCAAATTCATTGGAACAAAAGAAAGCGTTTGCATAAGAAAAGAGTTCAACTCCCACAGGATTAGTTTGGGACACCAACATGGCCGCCGTTTCATTGTTTTGGGACACCAATATGGCCGCCGTGACGTCATGTGAAAACACTCTATATTGTACTGACCACCTAGGTCAGCACTCGTTAACATCCGTCGAAAGACCCTTGGACACCTTATGAAGTTTACACAAGGTAGATTAAAGTACACATAGCATCAACCCCAACCCAAGAAAGGAACCTAACCAGTTTCGAAACAGTGCTTAACCCTAATCAGTAAAGGCAGTGCTTAACCCTAATCAGTTAAGGTAGTGCTTAACCCTGATCTGTAAAACGCAGTGCTTAACCGGCTAATCCAAAACGATAAGGAATACTACGTTGTGTAAACTTCATAAGGTGTCCAAGGGCCTTTCGACAGATGTTAAAAAGTGCTGACTGACCACCAACATGGCCGCCTTTTCACGTGGTGTTTTACCACACAAATATACAAGCGAGATTATTCTTCAGCCGGAATTTCCCCTTAAAAATATAATGTCAATATCATGTGATAAAGCGTTTCAGGAAACCCTTGATTGATGTTTTTCAAAATGGCAGCTAAGATAGTCCCGTTCGTGGATCTAACCACAGGGAGCCGACACAAGCCGTGTGTGTAGCCCAGGCCTGTGTGTATAGCCGATTGTTATTTTATGGTAAATGTACTGGATTTACCGTTTGCTTCACCTATAGCGATATATTGCTAAGTATGTATATAAATCCATTTATCTGGCCAGTTTTCGTCGATTTGAATTGTTTACGAGATCATCGTATGAAGTAGTTCGTCATTTCTCGCTCCTTACCCATTGTTTTTCCAATCAATGACGTTTGTAAATGTCCCGATGCTTCAAAATGAAGCCCAGCAATTGCTGTTAGTGATAAGGTAGCGACTAAATAAATTAATGAAATAAGTCCATCCAAAATATTCGATACTCGATCGACAAATAAAATAACAAGCGAATTGAGTTAAGTACATGATTGAGCCAGCATTGCAATGGTCAACTGTGTTGTTGAACTTCACGAAAGCGAGGCAAAATATCCCACTAACATTTAACGAGATTTAAACTGGTATCTGCTGCTCGCTACGTTTACATCAATTATAAGTGGTTAAACATCTCTAGCAATTTCCGACCATCATCCTTAGTTAGTACTCTTTTTGTTACCAAAGGTAACCAAAGATATTGTTAACCCTTTAAGTCCCAATAGTGTCCAAGATCAATTTTCTCCTTACAGTTATCCATACACTGTAAAGAGATAAGTTATAAGAATCAATAAAATGATCACCCAAGAGAAAATACTTTGATCTTTGAACAAATTCTCTCAACCAATTCTTTAAGGAAATGTATGGAGATCAGCTTGGAGAATTTGTATGTGGATACTGGGGCTTAAAGGGTTAAGACATTAACGAACTCAAGAACGTGTCAGCTTGAGGAAAGCACATTGTGTACTGAAGAGATCTTATTTATC
Source organism: Porites divaricata (assembly GCA_038088405.1). Classification (NCBI taxonomy): domain Eukaryota; kingdom Metazoa; phylum Cnidaria; class Anthozoa; order Scleractinia; family Poritidae; genus Porites; species Porites divaricata. The sequence goes on along the minus strand of JBBMOI010000020.1, from coordinate 2,997,931 downwards.
ATTTGCCAGCAGCCGTAACAATGTTATGTATTTTAGCTAATTAGTGTATATGAATTATTTGCTTCTTATCTTAGACCCTATCTGATATCAGTCTATCAAAGAGGATACTGAAACCAAACTTAATTTCTATTTTGCTTAGTATTTAAGTTAACGAAATATGAAAAATGTCAAAACACCTATTCCGACCTGTTGTACATATGTCGTATTTGTTCAACGAATTTGAAAATCAGAACCGAATAGATTGGGGACAAAAATATCGCCTCTAGGTTTATTTACCAAATTCCTGATCGCCTACTCAACAAATTAAAGAAACCATTTCCTGAAGATATCAAGCCAGGAAGAAAAAAAGAATAAAATCAATTTAGGCTATGCAAAATAGTTATGAATGTCAAGATTTTATTATCTTTCGTATCCATGTCAACTAGATACCTCAACTGGGAAGTCTATTTCGCAGCTGAGAATACAATTTTTTCGTTTATGTCTCCTTTTACACGAAGAAGTTTACTGAAATTTTCGTTAACTTGTTGTGGGAAACTTTTGGTGCAGGTATGGGGGATGGTTGTGTTTGAATTTTAATTTAAGTATAGTTTTTCCATGAGGTTAGTATTTACAGAGAACGAGGTTAAAACGCTCAGTTTACACGGAAGTTATTACTGCACAAGTGAAGACAGGTAGGCCTAAAATAATTAAACATCATCTCCATACTTTTAGAAATATAAAAACCTCGATGACTTAACTGTCCTCAATCCATTTCAGCCTGTGCAGATTCAATTACTTGTCGCGGTGTCAATTTCTCACTCTCGATGGTAACAGAAATCTATAAGCACAGTCAATTAAAGACACTCAAAAACAGCACGAGTGACATATTATTTGTATGCAAAAAATTGTCTTTGAAAACATGCCATTGTCTTTGTTGCGTTAGGAACCTTAATCCAACGTAGGCTCTTAAACTCCTTTTTTAGTAGTAGTTCAGACAAAACCATCGCAGCTGTAAGTCAATTTTTTTTCCTTTTATGTACTAACTTACTCTACAACTTTACCAACAAATTAATTCTAAAATCCCTGGAACCTTGCGATATCGCGAGGAAATAAAATGCAATTACCGCCAACCACGAAACCGATGTATCGTCCTTGAACTGTGTTGACTGAAATATGGAATATTTGTCTGGAATGTCGTTATTTTCTGAAAGACTGAGAGAATACTTACTAAAAATTGTCAGTGAGCCCTTTCAAGATTGTCTCCAAATCATTGTGCATTGCATGTCCAATCTTACCCTAGAAAAAAATTGAGTTTCGTCACGAAATGCATTCGCTCTCGTTATACAAAAGTGCTTCTGACTCAACGAACGTTTAATCAGCTGTTAACGTTCTGAAAATTAAAGCTTTAGAAAATGATGAGTTATTCAACCGGGAAAACATATAACATGATCCACCCATTTTATGAGGTAACAAAACATTGAGAGTATTATTATTTGCTTTCCATTCGTTTTAAACTTTCTTTGATTTCTCCGTATGACGCCGATGTAACAATGAGAGGGTTCAATTTTTAGGAGAGAGTACTTTGAGCACATATTGCCTAAGTTATGCATCGTGGTGAGGATATATCACTACTCAAAATTATGACCCTCATTGGTAGCTCAACGTTGAATTTACGCCGGCAGAATTTTCGACGAGTTTGCTTTTCCACGTCGTTTTGGAAAGAACCTTCCCATTTGGGCATTTAACTTTTTAAAGATGACTGTATTTAAATTCAGTAGCTCGCGATAAAAAAAATTCAAGGCACTTCCAAAGCACAAGGAACCCGGACAGTGCCCGCACTTTGAATTTTAACGTTTTACTGATATATCCGCTAGAAAATGGAAAAATTCAAAATCTTCACTCGGAAATATCCACTTAAAAATCTAAGCAAAACTGAATTAGTGTCGGTTGCTGAAATTCGTGCCAAAGTTCGCCACGATTCATTCTGTAGTTTTGTTGAATTTCCTTAAAATAACTCATAGAGTTAGGGATATGGCTTTCGGCCAGCGAAAATAAATAAAAGATTAATGAAGGTTACAAAAGGAAAATGGAGGCGCTTAATGCTATAAAGTAACTGAATAAATAAACAAGAACTCTCGACTTACCTTACAATAGTCGGTGACTTAATCTTCATAAATATTGAAGCAAAGTTTTTTCCTTTTCAGTTAAATTTAGCTTCCCGCTACGTGGTAGGTAATAAGACTTAATAAGACTTTTTCGATCCCCGTGTGATTTGAGCATTAAGTTTTAAAGGGTTTGCTATAATATCGCGAAGGCAAAACATTAGTGGTCGAAAGATAGATAACTTTTATTCTGTTACTTTACACTATGGAAGTCGCATTTATTTCTACAACAAAGGTGCTCTTCAAATGACAAATTTGGCATTCATTAGTCGACTGACGCGTTTAGAGAATTAAAGCGAACCAATTGGAATGTAAACTCGCGTCTAAATTGCAATAGTATGGCAGAAAATAATTTAAAATGACTTTAATATCTTAAAGCTGACATACGTTTTAAGCCACAAGGATGACAAATGCTGCCCGTTCATAATATACGATCGTTATTGCATGGTTAATAGGAAAATATAACTTAAATACGTCGTCGTTTTAATAGCCTTCGATTCTACTTAAGATAACAAATATAACAGACAGTAATAATCCTCGCTCAAGGCGATTTCTAAGCTCTCTGATTTAGCGAAAAAAAAAACACATATTATCATGAAATGATAAATTGCTTGCCTCAGAGTAGGAGATTGATGCCAATTTCAGTATTCTGTTGTAACCATGACAACAGCTGTCGATTTTATCTTTGTACTTTCTAACATATTGCATATACCCATGAGGCTAGATGATCAAATTATTTTAATGGTGAATTTATTCACAGGAAATTATGTCATGATCCATAATTAATCCTTACTCTGTAAATCAATAATTCTCTTATTCCGCATGCATCAATTTATCAACTTCTAAAGACTAAAGAACGAAAAAAAATGAAAAAAGGTCAACATAAGGTTTCTGGGCGCGGTTCCGATAAGGCCGATTAGCACCAATCAAAGATTAAAATTTTGTACCGTTTTTGTATTTTACCTTCCTATGCATTGCTTAGCGTAACATTTGGAGTTATCATTACTGTATTTCGTAATAAAAGGTCAATAGTATTCTGTAACCTCGGGTTGTATGTTCTTAGACGAGTTTTGTCCTCGCTTTTTAAAGAATTATTGTTCCCACCAGTTACGCAAATTTTTATTATAACTATTAGCGCGTTTCCATTAGACTAAGTGTAAAAGCGAACTTGTTTTGCATAGATGGCTTATATTGGTACCAATCGTACCATTGGTACCAATGGAGCATCGGTTTGATGAATCGTATCCGTTTGTATATCGTGGACATGTGGTGTTCAAACCTTTCAGAAAGCTGTCTATATTAGTGCAATGCAATTATTACACATTGTGGTAACTTAGTTTATTGCAAAGTACGATGGACAGTTATTACAAATCGCGACAGCTTTTTATTACAAAAAAGCGACACAATTTATTACAAATTGCGAAAGGATGATTATTGCCAATCGCGATTAACACACGCGTGTGCTCGCTGCGTCATATATTTTTTTTAATAGTCTCCCTGTCGTCGTTGTTTGTGTTTTTGGTGATTAGGTGGCCTTAGAGCTGAAGCATTCAGGGTCATTGACCGTTTAGCAGCGAGTCCTGCAGCTCAGCTACAGGCTGTGGTTACAAGCTAGAAGATCCTTGTTCCAAGGCCTTTTTCTGAAAGCAGGCTTTCGACTTACCAACTTGTAACAAAAGTCGGCCAACGTCTCTCTTGTAAAAGGGAATAATAGTCTCTAGTGGATGACCAAACACAAAGTTTATCCGTCATTTGCCTGTTTTGGCCACAGATTTATAATTTAAGGAAAATGTTCTTGGACTGGAACAGGTGCTGATCAGAAAGCTAGACTATAGAATCAGGCTGGTAGGGGATTCTCTCTGCTATCTGTTGTTGAAAATACATGAACTAACCTCCACCGATCCACATCGGCAACAAAGTGAATAACAGCTTTAATATAGACCTGCCAGTCTATATCCAGAGTCAAGGAATTACCTTTTCATCAGTTCACGTCTCGGCAAGAATCAGTTGCGCAATGTTGAGGTAGTTATTCACCAACATTGATATTCAAATGGTAATTGTCTTGAAAGTCTAGTTTTAGAAACGAGTATGCTGAATACTACCTGCTATGTACAGTACTTTATTTAATTTTACGTAAAATTATGTTAATGTACAGTACAATGGGCTAGGGCTTATAATATTCGGTATTATTCCACGGCTGGTATTGCCCTGGCAAAATATTGGTTTTAACTCTGTGTAAGATCTTGGGAAGTTTTTTAACTTTTATGCTTTATATTTTCCCATGCTACTCCCAGTGTCAGTGACTTCTTTTTTTTCTTTGTTTAACATAACTCGTGGAGGTTACAGGTTTTTACAAGATGAAGATGAGCCCTAAGTTTCCTCACGAATTAAACATAGCATCTTATTGAAAAGTATTTTTTGGCTTTCAAATTTCAGGACGTTATTTTAAAAATTATCAAAAAAGAAGTGATGTAAAATTCGTTTCATCATATTGTAATTAAGAACAGCAAGCCGCGAAAATGGAATAGACAACCGAAAATTAAGCAATTAAAAAATACCGCGATCACTTTTTTCTTGGAAAAATCATAAGATAAAACACTATAGCAAGTAAGTGGGAGATGTGTACTTAAAGAGGAGCAATTCCAAGACTCATAATTACTAGCTGCTAACCGATCTGATTAACAAAAGAGAATAATCCTTTGGTGCTTTGTTGGATTTTTGCGACGCAGCATGTCACCTACATACTTGTCTGATTAACAATTAAGCATAATTCTACACAACTTTCGTGAAATTTAAACAACAAAATATAATTGCTCATGGCATTTCAAGCTCATTAGTTACCGTTGAACTAAAGCCACTGGCGATAAGAGCTCATCAAGGCAAAATTACACGTAATCCCACTAAGCCAGTTTGCTGTGGAGTTTGGCACGCAAAGGAAGACACTTTTTATGAAGTGATAGAGGCCAGAAACCCATGAGTTTCTGTTGAGGCTCAATTGCTCATCTGACGTAGATGTGTTCTTAATCAATCGTTGTAACGAAATGGCAGAGGAAAACCGTACTTGCGATAATAATCAGAGTACTACGCTAGAGTTGTATTGCTCGGCAGAATTTACCGGTGTAGTACATCAAGAGTTAATCGCCCTTTCAGTAATGAATATCTTTTTGTCCACAACTGCCGTTCTGGGCAACACTCTGATCCTAGTTGCCCTACATAGCGAATCTTCACTTCATCCGCCGTCCAAACTCCTTTGTCGCAACCTAGCTGCAACTGGCCTCTGTGTTGGTTGCATTGTAGAGCCGCTGCAAGTTTCGTATTGGATATCTGCTGTGGTTGAAACATGGAATATTTGCCAGTTCGCAGCGGTGGCAAATTATATCACAGGATATATTTTATGTTCAGTGTCCCTACTTACTCTGACTGCAATAAGCGTTGACAGACTTCTCGCGCTTTTGCTGCGACTCAGATACAGACAAGTTGTAACTCTGAGGAGAACATATATAACTATAATTGTGTTTTGGGTAGCGTCCATTATCGGTACTTCAACTAGCTTTTGGAATCCTCTCATAACGTCATGGCTGCTATACATGGGTACAGCTTTGTGCCTTACCACCACAATTTTGTCTTACGCAAAAATTTTCTTCACTTTGCGTCATAATCAAATTCACGTACGAGGATCTTTTGCTCAAAGACGACAGAGTAAAGCAATTTCACTGAACATAGCACGATACAGAAAGGCCGTGTCGAGTGCTTTGTGGATGGAAGTAATATTCGTTGTTTGTTATATTCCTTATGGTATAGCCGCAGCTCTGACACCTCAAAGAAGGATGCCAACATCCTTTTACCTCGCAAGACAATTTACGGCTACTTTAGTCTTTCTATATTCATCCTTAAACCCGCTACTTTTTTGCTGGAAGGTCAGGGAAGTAAGGCAAGCTGTTAAAGATATACTAAAGCAACTCTTCTGTTGACCATATTTATTCGAATAAGCGCCCAACCTCGAATTAGCTCCCATCCTAGAGGCAGAAAAGTTAATAAGCGCCCAGCCTCGAATAATAATAATAATAAGCCATATTAGAGGATGTGATAAAAAATAGCCTTTTTGATGTGCCGCTTTCTTACGCTTGGGTGCTACACCTAGTTCCTGTTATGAATTTTATGGCTCATTAACATTTGGTCAAGTTTGAAATTGTTGCCTTCACCGAAGTTGCATCCCCTTAATACGGACACCTTAGTGTTCCGAACAGTTTTCTTTATGTTAATGATATATGAAATAAATCATATGTGAACTGCAGAAATGAAATGAAATTGCATAAATTGCGTTCACTGCGACGATCATTTCTTCATTTCATTTCATTTCCGCAGTTTACATATGATTTATTTCATATATCATTAACATTCATTTCTTTCACGGGAACATATGAACCCACAATTGGCCTGCTCCCAACGTCAGTGGCTTCATAGCTCAGTTGGTAGAGCATCGCACCGGTATCGCGGGGTCACGGGTTCAAACCCCGTTGAAGTCCTGAATTTTTTTTCAGGCTTCTTTAGGCAATTGCATAAATTGCGTTCACTGCGACAATCATTTCTTCACTTCAGTTTTCTTTATCCCGGGTAGCCCCCTTACATTCTATGCACGTGCGGTAAGCCGCAAAATGTGGACAATGGACAGTCCTGGAAGTTAACCCCGCTAATATAAATCTTGCCAAAAACAATAAAATAAATCAAGACCTTAAATTCTTTGAGCATGCTGTGGCAAATGATAAATGTGGTACAACAGGAGGCGACTTTCAATGATTACGTCAAGTGCCCGGTGGATAAAATACTATAATTTAATTCCATAAAAATTCATGCTCATTCCTCTAATGAAAGTTGGAAAAATAAATTCTAATCCCAATAATAATAACTATAATTTAGCTTTATGCTATGGGTCCTTCCACTCTTTCTTTTTCCTCTTTCTATTTTTTTTTTAAGTTTTGATAAAGACCAGATCACAGTAGCGAATATCCATTGATACTGCCCAGTGGCGGATCCAGACCTTCAGATAAAGGGGGGACCTGTCATCCAGACCCTGAGAAAAGGGGGGGAGCAGTCTCAAAAAAAAATTGTTTCAACCCTTTGGGCCTCAGTTTGTTCTAAAAATAAAGGGGGGCCGGGGGGCCCGGGCCCCTCCCCTGGATCCCCTCCACTGCTGCCGGAAAGAGCGCCTTATAATTAGATAACTTACTAAGTTTAAAGGTTAGAAGATGTTGCTCCACAAAGTCGCCAAGTTTTACAGACTTTTGATGGTGGGGGCATGAACTTGCTACCCACCATACAGACGTCTGTAAATTGGGCGACTTTACGAAGCTACAATTACAGTGCCGGATCCAAACCTTGAGAAAAGGGGGGGTCATCCAGACCCTTAGATCCGGGGGCGGTCTTCCAAGAAAAGTTTTTCGGCCCTTCGGGTCTCACTTTGGTCCAAAAATAAGGGGAGGCCCGCCCCCCCGGGCCCTTCTCTTGGATCCGCCACTGAATTATATTTTCGATACAGTTTTTAACAAATCACGTTCAAACTTGGCAATTTTACTGATTTTTAAGGCGTTCTTTTTAGCCGTTTTTTTGGAAAAATCGAAGCAAAAGTCAATAACAGGAAGACTTAAGAATTATCCGTGATGTTCTCTTACTGGTTCTTTTGACTGGACACGCAGCATTCAGATTCTGCAGCTGCAAAACTGTTTTTAATGTTTGCGAACAGCTGTGTTTCAACAAGCTCGAATTTGAGCGCGAAGAGCAAGAATTTTAAGACTTCAAAAAAACACGCGCTGTGAGTGTTTTGAACAGTGCAAAAACATGCCTTCCGGGTGTTGCTTTTTTCTGTTGTTGGTCGATGTGTAGGTCTTTGAAAACCTGCTTGGTTCAATAAATCCGGGCGAAAACAACGAAAATAGCCAGCGTCTACTTGCACTTACCTATTTTTTCTGAAAGGAATTTCCCACGATAAAAATCTAGTAAATCTATCCCCAATGCAAAATATGCATAATAGTCTTAAAAATTTAAAACTGGCTGAAATTGTTTGTGAACAATTTTGTTCTTCTAATAAGCAGTCGATCCCCGCCACGGATTACGTTTTTCGCTGTAGAATACGTTTTAAGTGACTGACGGTTCTTTTTATCTAAGTTAGTTTCTCACTTTTAACAACCTAGCGAAGTAATTCCACTGAACTTAGCTCGAGGTAACAGTTGTTAGTTTTCAAATTCTGTCCTATCATGTTGCGGAAACCTTGTCATCGTCAAGAAGCTCTATGCCTTTAGCAAATTACCTTGCTAGAACTGATCATTAAATAGTACCAAGGATCTACAGGAGCCCGTAGACTCATTGGAGATATAAAGCAGCCATTAAACTACCATAAGTTCATGTGACAATTATCACCAGGGGCACCCAACGACGGTTTCCTCCTAAATACATTGAAAACACATTTTTACGATATCTAAGAGTACCTTTAGATCTCTTGAAATGTATTCTAAGCGGTGTTATAAAATTTGTATCTGTTCGGTCATCCTGGTACAACTTGAGTCTTTTCGAAGTCACAAACTTAAGGCTTCAATATTATTTCCCTGAAAACTTTAGATGCAGTTTAACGTATTATGAAAGTGAGAATTTTTCTTTTTCCTCTCTACATCACATTTTTGAATCTAAAACATTTTAGGTTTCCTTTTTTTCTACGCAAAAATAGAAGCCTAGCCTAAACTTCAGAAAATCGTGGGGAATTTATTTGATAAGCTTCGAAAGTTGGGATCATTATACGTTTCTAATTTCAGTCCAATTTTGGCCTTACATTTTTCCAACCTGGGGCCTCTCCTAGAAAACTTTAATAATTATTGTCCCGTCATTATACATGATGCAGGGCACCCAATGACTATTTTCTGTAAAATATCTGTTCGGAGAAGCAAATATTGCGTAGAATTTTCTCTTACTTGAGGTCGGCTAAAAATTTCTAGATGACCGGTCCATTCATGTACACCGACCAATACAAACCGGTTACTGTCCAAAACGGAGAGTATAATGACCCCGTTTTCCTTTCAAAAAGGGAAGAGTTATGAAAAGCGCTGAGGTGCAGCTGTCTTAAAGCTTCCGTGACTCTGGACGAGAAGGAACCTTGCGCAGAGAGGAAATTTGCATTTTGTTAATGATAGCTTAAAAATCCGTTAAAAATGGGCAATTATACCATTTTTTAGATGTTCGAAAATCCTAGGAGAGGCAGGCAAGCAAGAAATTGTACAACAAATGTTCCGAAAATTCTAGATCTCAAATCGTCTTCCGAACATATATTTTCCGAAAATTGTCGTTGGGTGCCCCTGTTTACTGACTCGTCCTTAAACCCGTTGCTCTACTGCTCGAAGGTCAGTGAAAGAATTCAGGCATGCTGTTCGTTGGCCTTATTAAAACATAGTGGAACCCGGTGTTAATACGGACACAAAGTGTCCGCATTAAAGGCCATGTGTCTCGGTTGGCTAGCTTGTTCATTTTGTTTTAACTTCATTTGCGCGTCTTTATTCACTATGAAACTGATTCAGAAACATTACTTCTGAATGGCAAAATTACAGCTTTGTGGCAAACAGGTGTGTCTCCCAAGCATTATATCAAACGTTACAAACTACAAAAAAACGAACTCTGAAAAGCCGTTAGGCTAGCAAGTTTTCAAAAACCAGAATTTCAGTCCCTTTATATCGTCTTCAAGTTTGTCCATCCCTAGCTCCTTTTGTATTTGCTGTGTTTATTATTCCCTCTTTTAAAGTTTTGAGCAATATTTAGTAACTAATTTCTCACAGATGATTTTAGATATTCGTGCGCTTTAAATGGTTCATGTCCACTACGTCATATGTTCTTAAAACCACCTGGTGCGGGTATATTACAGAATGTATTCTAGCTTTATAGAGTCAGTTTCGAAGAGCTCTAACGGTGATACTTAGTCCAAGAGAACTGGCATATCAAGGTATGATGTGAAAGTCAATTATTTTAACTTATTATTATTATTTTTTTGGAACTTCTAACAACTCTGTGTTAACAATTAATGAACTAAAACGTTCATCTCATCGAAAAGTCCAAGTTTAATTATCATTGACGCATGGGGGAAGTGGATATAAACGTCAGTATATATCTCTAGACTTTCTACCTTACAGAAAACAGTCTCATAAAAAAAGATATTGCATTTATGAGTGTTACTCGTAAACCTGCCAGAACTTTGATACCTATGTCTACACGAGCAATCAAAACAGCAAAAATATGGCAGAACTTTCACTTTTATCAAAGCAGTTCCTCTAACAAAGCGAACTCGTACTATAGTTGAAAAAAGGAAGTAAAAGAGATGAATGTAAACCTTATACTTACTTGTTTTCGTGCGTCTGATAATACGGAGACGAATTTCGTTTTATGTTTTAATACGAATTTCGCGTTACAAGGAAAATTAGAAAAAAAGTGTAATAAATTTCCCGATTCTGTCAGTGTTTATTTTTTTTTAACCCTGAGATAAAGGTACTTGTCACCAAATATCTGATTTAAAACGAGATTGGTAATTATAAGAACCCTAAATGCTGGTGCACTAAAGAGATTTTGGCCAAATTACAAGCCGAAGAAAGCAGTGAGCAAGAGGAAGTGTGCTAACCGAAGACCTAAAACTGAGACGTTTTCAAGAAGAGACACTTAGAGTTTTGATTCAGAACAATTCACCACAAGAGTACCACTCAGATCATTTAAAAATGTTATTATTTTGATATAATATTATATTATGGTGTGAAATTTCGCGCGTTTAAATTTCGAGCAATCTTTTGTACACGCACATTCAATTTCTCAAAAATCGCGAAAATTAGCAGGAATTAGTTATCTCTGAAAATGATTTCTCACAAAACGTCGGGCTAAAAAGGCAGTTTTTCAGAAAAAGATTATTGCATTGCTTCACTAGCTATAGTCAGTATTTATGTTGAATGCGTGGATAATTGAGAACTGTTAAATATTTTCAGACAGTTCTTGCTTTCTCTCTTATTATTCGTTTCAAGATCAGTCATATTGGTAACTTACTGGCAGGTCAGTGAATATTCACTTCGCCTTAGGCGAATAACACTAACTTAAGTTAATGGTTAATTTAAAAATACAGCATTATGCGTCTTTCTGGGTAGCATTCAAACCTGAAATTCATCATTTCGCCATCAATGTTGTTTCCTTTCCCAAATTCTTATATTGGCCGTTCAATTAACACGTACTTCGTGTTCAGTTTTCAAGTTTAAAACAGGAGGCGGGAATAAGCTCAAGCTTTAGTCAAGACCCCTACTGATAGGACCATTCTGGGTAAAAATTACAATTCTATCACTAAGACTTCAACCTAGCTGCAACAACACTGGGACAATGGTGTGAGTGTACCAGATAAAAAAGCCGATCGGTACCACAGCTGTCAACAGGGACCAATTTCCAGCATAAGTAATGAGGATCGAGGCTCACCAGCAATTAGTGAAATGCACTAATAAAACGATAGTGGTAGAGAGTTTATGTCTTGGGCATAAATATTTTTTGAGCTCGAATCAGACTCATTTTAGCTCGAGCCGCTAGGCGAGGGCTAAAATGAGCTCTGAGAAGGGCCCAAGATATATTTATGCCCAAGAACATATTGAACTCTGTTAATATTATTATCACTTTGGATAGCCTCCCACGCAGACATTCTAAGGGGTTCGTCACGCGTTCGTGCCTCACTAACGTCTGCTGATTTGAGCGGGAAAAAAACGTAGACCAATCACAGCAGACTTCCAGATCTGGGAAGTGCACTTTGGACCTTGAGAAATTTCGCGCTAGACTTAGCTCCAGAAAAGATCAGAAAGGTCTCATGAAAGGTGAAGACCTTACAGTTTTAGAACAAACTACTCAGTTAACTCACAAGCGTTCGTATTAGAGGCTACCCTCGCAATCCCATTTAAAAAAATTACCTCAGAGGTTGAATTTGCTGAACGGAAGTCGGCTTTACTACAAAAAAACAAATTGTGAAAAAAAAATTCTGCCTTTTGTTCAGTTACAAGGTAACCCCGTCGTTGCATCACCCAAAGAACAACTTTATGAGCAACTGTCATCTAATCCAGCCTTTACAGAGAGAAGTATACAAAAAGCCAACGCTTATCTCCTAGATTCTCGTCCGGAGCAAAAATCTTTGGTCACGTATCACACTCTACCGAACTTGTACGTATGTGTTTGGCTTGTCAACACTTTGAGTTCAATAGTGCCGATTGGATTTCCGATAGTCTGCATGTAATCTTCAGCTGATATTTGCGAACAATGGGAAAGGAATTTATCTTTCGGTTCAGCAGACGTTAGTAGGGCAGGAACGCGTGACGAACCCCAAAGAACGTCTGCGTGGAAAGCTACACTTTAAAGGACATTGAAAAAATAAAGACTTCAAAAAATTAAACAAGACAGTCTGAATCAAATTACGCGAGCATTTCCATGTTGAATGGCTTTTATTTTTGCCCGAAACCGGCTAGAAATTACAATATCGTGCCATTTGAGCGTCCTATGTTTATAATAGACATGAAAGCCCTTATTTGTTAAAATTAAATGTACACGTGTACGTCATTGTTTGCTTTTTAGCGTAGCGGCCACAGCTTGACGAGCCAGCAGCAAAAGGCTAATTATTAAAGTGCGTGCGTTGACTTGTTTGCAGAAAGATGGCGACAGCAGTTACAGATCTGTACTGTTCAGCAGAATTAACCAGAAAAGTACGCAACGAGTTAGTGTTCCTTTCCGTGGCGAATACCATTTTTTCCATCACCGCATTTCTGGGGAACACTCTGATCCTAGTTGCGCTCCACAAGGAGACTACACTTAATAAGCCGTCCAAACTCTTGTATCGTGGCTTAGCGACAACTGATCTCTGTGTTGGTATCATTGCCGAGCCTGTGAATGTTGCAAACTGGCTGTCTTTGGTGAACGAAAGGTTGGATATTTGTTATTACACAGATTGGGCAAGTTATGTCATCGGCTATATTTTGTGCTCAGTATCTTTTGTGATATTGACTGCAATAAGCGTGGACAGACTAATCGCGCTGTTGTTAGGGCTGAGATATCAACAAATTGTAACTGTTAAGAAAACATACGCCACTATAGTTTTTATTTGGGTTTTTTGCATTGCATGCACAGTAAGCTACTTTGGGAATCCTGTTATACCGACATGGATCATCATTGTAAGTTTATGTCTGTGTCTTGTTACAACCATTTTCTCTTACACAAAGATAATTTCAACTTTGCGACAAAGTCAAATTCTAGTTCACAGCAATAATTTCAGTGTTGCTGGACGACAACCGAGACCATCAATTCCTTTGAACATAACTCGATACAGAAAGGCAGTGTACAGTTCACTGTGGGTGCAGGTAACATTGGTTGTTTGTTATTTGCCGTCTGGTATAGCAATAGCTTTGATACAACAAAATGGGTCGATTTCTGTATCGCTTTACCTCGCCAGACAATTTACTGTTACTTTGGTTTACTTAAACTCATCATTAAATCCGTTGCTGTACTGTTGGAAGATCAGAGAAGTGAGGCAAGCGGTGAAAGAAACAATAAAGCAACTTTGCTGTTCACCGAACTAATTAACATAACCTTTCTAAATCTCGTAGATTACTTCTGCTTTGTTTTGACACAGTCTCTATTGAAAAATAAATATCAGTTTATCAGTCTTTCAGAGCAACAAAATACTGCTCTATTAAAAATTCTATACGGTTTCGAAGGTTAGTATTCATTAACGGGAAGTCGAGTTGCTTTAATTATGTTATCGACCACAGAAATGGCGTCAAAATGTTTAATACGTTGTAGTGAAATCACTACTACTTAATAGCGGTAGTTATTTAGTTATTTTAAAATTTCCCAGGTGATCTGTTTAGAGATTGAAATGCGCTCTAAATTGTCTAAGTCTACGTACGTCATATGTTCGTACAAAAACCTGGTGCGGGGATATTATAGAATGTGTTAGCATTATAGAGTCGGTTTCGAAGAGCTCTAAAGATGTTACTTAGTCCATTAGAACATATCAAGGTACAATCATTATGTGAAAGTTAATTATTTTAACATATAAATCTTTTGTTGAACTTCTAACAACTGTTAACAAAAACGTTCACCTCTTACAGTCGGCGATAATTAAAATTCTTTTTTTGACTGGAGACACAGCATTCTCAGCCCCGCAAAATGAATTGTTGACAAAAAGTTCGATTTCAGTCTTGATTAGTTTACCTGAAAGGGATGGAAGAAAAAGAATGAGAACTTTAAAAGAGGTGTTACAGAGAAATAGACTTTATCACCGACATTTTTTTGCAAGTTCCCTTCATCAGTGACATTTGCGGTTATTCGCAACAGCGTCTGCGCCACAGACGAATCTAAACTCTGGTTTAGTCTGTCTGCAAAACAGCGCTGACATCCCTGTTCTGGGCCCCCACCCGTGTACCATGATTTGAGTATGTGCCATGATTGGCCTGTTAAAAAAGGCATCGTCAGTGGATTTGCAAATCAGGATGAAAGGAAATTCGTTGAATTCGTTGGTGGCCCAGAACAAGGATCTCGGTGCTGCTTCGCAGACGGTACTAACCAAGGTTCAATTACGTCTATGACGCTGTCCCAACAATCGAGTCTTCATTCTTCTATCTGGAAGAGGTGGCCCCTGTCATTGAAGTGAGTGCTAGTCTGTTTGTTCATTTTTTTTTCGCTCAATTTGATGTTTTATTAGCGGAGGTCACGTGTTTTTTAAGTTTTACGCTGACCAGGTGTAAAATGTAAATTGATCGCAGGCTCAATTCCAGTTTTTTTAGGAGAGACCAATTTCCTCGGAAGGCCGTTTTTTTAGTCAAAGTAATTGCCCTTGCAATGTATTAATTAAAGGAAGCTTAGCTTTCAGCTCTGGCTAAATCTATATATCAATCTATACTGTCAAGTATGCATTTTAAAAACACTCTTGAGAACGACTTTCTCACTATTTATCATGGAAATTTATTGTTTTCCCTTTTAAAACTTAAGGACAAAACTAGCTTTTCTATTTTGCTGCAGAAATTTATGCCAACCGGTGTAGAATCATTGAAACGTGGTACAGCACTGCACTTAAGATGTCTAGGTTTTTATTTCTTAACGCGTTTGAAGAATTATTATGGTAATAAACGTGATGTTATTGTAGTTTGGGGGGTTAATATGTTATCGTCCTACTGACCAGTTTTTAACGTTTATGAAAAGCTGTGTTTTAACAAGTTATAATTTGAGCGCGAAGAGCGAGAATTTCTCGACTTGATAAAACACGCCCTGTCAGTATTTTGAACAGTTTAAAAACATGTCTCCCTGGTCTTTAAAAGCGTGCTTGATTCAAAAAAGCCGAGCGAAAACAATGACAATAACAAGCGTATACTTGCACTTTTCTATTTTTCCTGAAAGGAATTTCCCGCGATGAAGAACATAAAAGCATTCAGGAAGAAATTGCCAGGGGGAACCTGTAATTTTACTTATACGCAATGCAACATAATGGTAATAAAACTTAAAACTGGTTGAAATTGTTTAAATGATTTTCTGGGGTGTTTTCTTTGGTAAAAGAACCATGTTTTTCGTTGTAGAATACTTTTTGAGCGGCCGACGGTTCTTTTTATCTTCGTTTCTCACGTAAACAACCTAGCGAAGCAATTCCACTGAACTTAGCTCGAGGTAACAGTTATTTTTATTTTCAAATTCTGCCCTATCATGTTTTGGAAACCTTGTCATCGTCTAGAAGCTCTACCGGCCTTAAACAACTTACCTTGCTCGAAATGAAATGACCATTAAATACCAGAGAGCTTAAGGAGCTCGCGGACTCTTGGGATGTATAAAGCTGCTATTAATCTACAATAAATTCTTTTGTTATTGCCCCCGCAGGGATTTCGCCCAGAGGCGAAATCCCGGGGAGGCACCCTTAGGCTAGTAAGTCGCGCGTAATCTCGATTTGCTCGAACAGGGACTGCGAGGAATCGGTAGTTAATTAATGATGACCTTTCTATTGTTTGCGCCCGCAAGTACGAAATGGTTAGGATGACGTAAAGACAGAAAATCCCAAACGGACCCCTCAGGTAGATTTTGTGACATTTATTGTGCAGTCATACTTCGATACTCTTTTGCGTAAGCACTGACATTCTGTGGAGCAGTTGTTTTGAAAGTTATGGTCCAAAAGACACTCGTTAAGCGCAGATGAGGTTATAAGCTGCTTTTAACTGTGTATATATAAACACTTGGAGAGTTTGCCAGACACGAGTTCACAAATCTTTGATTTATATTGGAAACCTTGCCAGACACTCTTTCTCTCTCTTTGACCGGAAAAAAACTCAGCCCCAAACAAGCAAGACGAGTGAACAACGGCTAGCTTATCACTAGCAGATTGATGGACAATTACAGAAATTCGCCGACAATCAAATTCTGTGCTGACTTATTCCCTCCTCACAGATGTCCTTCCGTTATAAAGTTTCAATTAAGACTAGAATGCGCGAGCGTGAATCGATCAAACGTCCTTTTATTTCTAAGGCTTACTTTCCGGCAAATAAAATGAACTGAATGTAAAAAGTGAAAGAGCAATAGCGTAAAATTCAACTTCTAATTAAATCTTTTTTATGGTTTAGAGTAAACTATTCTCGAAACTGAGAATGTTTTGATCAAAGCTGTGTAAATCGAGCTGAAACTGTGCACGGAACCTTGCGTTTCCTGTATATTTATCTCACCTATTGTATGGACTACGTTTGAAAATTTTCATTATCAATCGGTATATTTCAAAGAGCTACACAACCAGCAAGAATACTATTGACCGACAATATACAGAACGGGGGCAGCTGTAGTATCAACTATTACTAGTATAGCTGGAAATTTCTTCTCCTCAGCGTGCGCTCTCATTGGTTACTTCGAGGTCACGTGACATCTAACAATGAAACTGTTTCCCGCCAAAATCTCTAAGCGTGCAACATTAATGTTACCCGCGAATTTTGACCGACGACGGCCGTTACAGTGAGGTTTAATGAATTTCCAGCTTCGAAATTTTCAGCTGTATAACAAATCACTTAAAGATTGGCGTCTCGGGAAACAGTAAATTCTGTCTCCTTCTGAACAGGCATTAACTGTTTAGTGACAAACATCATGCATACTGCTGGGACGAGATTTATTACAGTGTTCTAGAAAAGCCTCGATCTGGGAAAAAGTATGGGCGCAAAAATTACACTGAAATTAAAAAGCACCAACCTATGCCGAACCGGTTGCCGTGCAAGAGGGGCAGTATATAATGAAACCTTTCCCCTGATGAAAGAGGAGAGATGTGAAAAGCCTTAAGCAGCTGTTTCATCACGTGGTAAAGTTTATGACTTGCGAAGGGAGGGAATTAGCATTTGTATTAATACTTGCTCTATTTTGTTTTCATTGCATTGTTTGCTTTTCAACATAGCGTTTTTATAAAACTTGGGCCGCCAGCTGTAAGAGGCACGTTATTAAAGTGCACTTTTACATTGATTTACTTTTGGCAGAAATATGGCATCAAGAAATTTTACTGGAGGTGAAAAGCTAAAAACAATCATAGAATCGTATTGTTCAGATGAAATCAATAGGGGTGTACGCCATGAATTTGTCTTTCTTTCAGTGCTAAAGGCTATTTTTTCCGTCACTGCATTTCTGGGGAACACTCTGATCCTCGCTGCTCTGCACAAGGAGACTTCACTTCATCCGCGGTCCAAACTTCTGTATCGTAACTTAGCTTTAACTGATCTCTTTGTTGGAATTATTGCGGAGCCTGCAAAAGTTGCTCATTGGATATCTGCGGTGGGCGAAAGATGGACCGTTTGCTATTACACCGAACGGACAACTTTTATCTGTAGCTACATGTTTTGTGCAGTGTCTTTGTTGACTATGACTGCAATAAGCGTGGACAGACTTCTCGCCCTGTTGTTAGGGCTCAAATACCGACAAGTTGTAACTTTTAAGAGAACATGTGCTTTTCTAATTTTATTTTGGGGTTATTCAATCGTTGGCATATCAATCTACTCTTCGAATCTTCTAATACAAAAATGGTACACCTACACAACTTTATTTGTGTGCTTTGTCACCGTAACTGTTTGTTACACCTTAATTTTTTTCACTCTTCGACATAACCAAATTCACATACATGGCCATACTTTACAAGAACAACCAAGCCAAGCAACTCCGCTGAACATAGCTCGATACAAAAAGGCAGTGTCCAGTGCACTGTGGGTGACAGCGACATTAACTGTTTGTTATTTCCCTTATGCTACAGTTGTAGTTTTGACGCCTTCAAAAGGGATGTCTGCTGCAATTTACCGTGCGAGGCAATTAACCATTACTTTTGTTCACTTTAACTCGACCTTAAACCCGTTGCTGTACTGCTGGAGAATGAAAGAAGTAATGAAAGCTGCCAAAGACACATTAAAGCACTTGTGCTGTTCGTCGGCCTAATTAAAATACAGTGGAACTCGGTTAATACGCACACCAAGGGGATATGCCGTAGTCGCTGGGGCGCTTTCCATTCAGCCCAAAATTCCGGAAATTTCGGTTGAAAATCAAACAGAACGGACCCTTTCGGTTCGATCCGACCGGCAATTGTGGACCACCATTGAAGGTCGGTCGGACCGAAATGTCCCTTTCCATTTGCCAAAGTTGTTGCCCCCCGTACCGCTCTTTTGCATTCTGCTTACGAGTACAAAAACCAAATGTACGATGGCTTTGGTCGAGTCTGTGCAACCGGAATGTACTGTTCCATTGGACAAGTGAAATTTCCGAAATTTCAAACCAAAATTTTTGTTGAATGGAAAGCGCCCGGGTGTCCGTATTAAGCGGGCTATTAGAAAAAAAAAAGAAAAACGTCAGGGAGACACGTTTTATTGATCTTTAGCCTAAAGCAGACATTAGAGCGACTTTCTTATGACCTTGAAAAATGGTTTCGGTAAGTGTTTGTTACTTGTTTTGTCAGCCAATGGATGAAAAGATCAAAACATGGACTCTTCGTTTTCCCGCCAAGAAATCCCTAATATGGCGAAGACATTGTTCAATTGGCCAATAGTGTTGCAGTGACTGTAGTATGACATCAAAGCGAAGTATTAATTGATTTCTAGAAAGTTCTCAGGCAGGACGTTTTTTCACCTGACCGTTCGCTTAACCAATCAAAAGCCACGCGCGTTTGTATCCGTTCGATAAACCAATCAAATCGCTCTATTTCCGTTAGATTGTTGTTTCTGTTTTGTTCGTGCGTATCATTTCAAGGTCATACGAAAATCGCTCTATTGTGAGGAAACGTTGTTTAGTTTCTTATCTGTAACTTTTAAAAAAACATCCTTAAAGAATCTCACTCGCGATCATTTATCTTAGTCTCAGACTAGAACTACCTTTCAAATATTTGTCTTGAAATACAACAATGCTGGAATCCATGACCTTACTTTATACTGACGCTTTTAGTTTGCGAGTCGGCCAGATTAGACAGATTTTTTGCAAGGTCATTAATGCTCACCGTCTGCTAGGTTTTCATTGGTAAGATATTCAGTCATAGACAATGCGCGTATAACCAGCGTTCGTAAAGTGAGATTGACCATATTGGAGAGTTAAATAATACTGACTTGGGGCATAGAAAAGTGCCTGTGTTGTACATATTAACCGATGTTCTCATAGCCTCCCACGCAGACATTCTTAGGGCTTCGTCACGCAATCATTCCTCTCCCCACGAACAAAAACGAACGGAAGTGGCTACTGGTTGAAGCAGACGTTCGTGGGGAGAGGAATGATTGCGTGACGAACCCCAAAGAATGTCTGCGTGGGAGGCTAATGTCCTCATTAAGCGGGTTAAGTTTAGATAAAATACATTCAAACCCTGCTTTACGGACATCCACTTAATACCGGGACAGCTCATTATTACGGACAGTTTGCTTCGTCCCTGGCGAAAGGGAAGCCTTAGATTTCCTCTAAAGTCAACCCGCTTGATACGGACACCCCGTTAATACGGACACTTTCTATGGCTCCCTTAGTGTCCTTATTAACAGGACGGAGTTCCACTGTACTCATCCGCTTAAGCAGTCTCTTGCAGCAGGCAACCAGAGAGAACCTAATTTATTGAATATTATACAAGTGGTATGGTGATAAATTTGAAGACAACAAACAAGTCTGACAGAAGTATTTGCCAGAAATCGCTGAAGCTTGGTAAACAACAAAGCAAACTGTGACAGTACTCACAGTATGATAAGTCAAAGCCAGCAATTGTCAATGATGATGATGATGATGATTCACTTAATAATCCTTCCGACTCCTGTATCGTGGCTTTGCGATAACTGTTGGTATGTATTGTCGAGCACGTACTAGATGTCCGTGGTGAACGAAAAAGGGGATGTTCGTTAGTTTTGTCATCGGCTATGTTTTGTGTCCCATACCTGTAGAAATATTGACTGACTACTCACTTAGGGTCCCCAATAGGGTTCTTCAATCCCGTAATCCCGACCCAAAATTTCGTGCAATCCCGTAATCCCGAGGGTTATTTTTGGCATCCCACCTCTCGCGTATACTTTCAATCCCGAATCTCGCCCCGATTCTGCTTCAAATCCCGAATCCCGAGCTTCAAATAAGGGAAATCCCGGATCCCGAAAAATCTATTGGTGACCCTCCTCACCCTGTTGTAAGGCGGAGATATCTTGATTCCTAAAATGGAACTGTTAAGAAAACATATGGCAGTTTAGCTTTCATTTGGGATTTTTCCATTGATTGCCTAGGAAGCTACTTTTGGAATCCTCTCAGAGTTTATAGACATTGACAGACACTCGTTTGATTACTGTTGCCTTAGTTACTGACGATATGAACTTATTATAATTCAAGGGCTACGGAAACTTCTTGTGAGGCGACTGGAAGAAATTTTTCTTCTTCACGCGTCAATGCTTTACTATTTCATATACCGTACGTTTCGTAAACAAAATTCTTTTTGTTATTATTAACCTCAAATGAACGTCCATTTTTAAAATGGTTTCTTGTTTTTGGTTTAAAGTAACAAAAAAAGAAAGCAAAAGGCTTCCAGTGTAGGCTAGTATTTCTTTGACTGAGTGCAATGCAGCTGCCAACTTTTAATTAAACTATTTACTCAGACAAACAAAGTTAATGCGAATGAAAAAGAATCCATCGCACCTCAGAAAAGGACGAGGTCCCTTAAGGTTTTTTCCAGTTTTCGTCTTTGTTTTTGTTTTCGAGTTTGTCTGTTTATGTGGTTTTTTTTCTTGGTTTTGGAGTCATTGATAAAAGTAATTTAATATAATTCTAGCGCAATGTGATCAATCCGTATCAATAACAATGAAAGGTAAATTTCCAGAAGCTTTCATGCAAATTGTTGTTCGAATAAGACAAAAATATAATTGATTCCAAATGCAAGTTTCAGTGTTGTTGAAACAAGTTGACGTTTTGCTTTGCCGCCAGCTTGCTTTTACTGCAATCATAATTTGTTCAGCTATTAAAAGAAACTCAACCGCTTATAACTTTATTACCTCGTCTCTACTGAGATTTTATGAACTTTCACTGCAAATTTCACTTCTTTGCCCCTGTTTGGAAGCTCTTTTGACCACCCTCCCTTGAGCGACGCGAAGGTCTTAGCCTGTTCCAGGCTTGATCCAATTAAGATAGTGCATGGAGGAAACGGATCGAAAAAAAGGGCGAAAAACCGCGTGTGGACTGGGGAGATAGAGGGCGAGTCTCCCCTTCACACTTCCCGCCGGTTTTCGCTCGCTCGCTTTTTTAGCTCGTCTACACTGACCGAGATCCTGGCGCAGGTTACGGAGTTTTGCGATTCACGCATTTCTTCTATATCAATTATTATGATAGAAAAGAACCTACAGAGACGGAAGATCTGATACAAATTAAACTTTTTTGAACACAACACTAAAAACAGAGGAAAAGAGAGAGGATACTACAACGAAAATTGCTTTTACGAGCATAGTGCATTGAAAAGTTTACAGTATAGGCTAGAGTCACTTTCACAAAATCCCAATGAGCTGCCAAATTGTATCAAAAACAATATTTACCCGGATTGACTAACGGGTTTCAGCTCAAACAAAGTTAATGGAAATGAAAAAGAAACCATCGCACCTCGTTGCTGGGACAAACTCCTCTTTCTATTCGAGTTCGGTGTTTTTGGGTTTTCTTTCGGTGTTTGCTTCCTTAGGGTTGGGGTTTTTTTAGCCTTTTAATAAAGTCCTTAAATTCTGGAGCAATGTCAATCCTTGTAAATAGCAATGAAAGCTAATTTTCCACAATCTTTTCATGTAAATCAGCTTCAGAATAAGACAAAAAAAATTGATTCTACTCCAATCGTGATTTGCTTAGCCAACGAAACTCAATTGCTTTTAATTATGTTACCTCTCCAAATTTCATGAAATTACACTCTGCCTGTAAATTTCACTTTTTCGCTCCTATTTGGGATAAACTCAACAAACCCTCAGCTTATCAAAACGCAAGAATAATCATAGTTTAATTATTAAAATAGAAAATAACATTTTTACAGAGACGAAAGATGGCAAGGCAAATTAAACTTTTTTGATGTTGAACACAACATTAAAATAAAAAAGGAGGGAGACGATTTTAAAACGGACGTCTACGAATCGGTTTTATGGACAGGACAGGATGCTGAAATTAACGTTCTTCTTTATGCTAAGAAATGATTTGCACCTAGTTAACGATATGATACAAAATCCATTAGTTGAAAGCAGTTGGACCCTTGCAGAAAGAAGGGATTTGCATTTTTAATAATGCAGCTACCTCGTAGCCCCACTGCGGCGTTTGCGTTAACAGAATAGCTCAGTGTTTTTTTGCCATCTGTTTGAGGTCTATCAACAAGCGAACGTGATGTTTACTCGCGAAGACATGGCATCAACAAATCTGACTGAAGCTGAAACATTAAAACCGGTCATAGAACGATTTTGCGCGAGAAAAGTGAAATGGAACCAAAAGGAGGAGGTTATCTTTCTTTCGGCAGTGAATGTTTTGGTGTCAGTAACTGCATTTCTGGGGAACACTCTGGTCCTAGTTGCTCTGCACAAGGAAACTTCACTTCATCCGCCCTCCAAACTTCTGTATCGTAACCTAGCGATAACTGATCTCTGTGTTGGTATCATTGCGGAGCCTGTAAATGTCGCATATTCCATGTCTGTGTTAAACGAATTTTGTGTTTACATGCAACAGATAAGTTTTATCACTAGCGGTATTTTTTGTTCAATATCTTTACTAACAATTACTGCAATAAGCGTGGACAGACTTCTCGCTCTGTTGTTGGGGCTAAGATATAGACAAGTTGTAACTTTTAAAAGAACATTTGCTTTTTTAGTGGCTTTTTGGGTTTATTCAATAATCGGCACGTTAAGCTCTTTTGGAAACCCTCTTATACATAAATTGGTCATGTACGGAACTTTAACTCTGTGTCTATTAACCTTGATTTTCTCCTATACAAAAATTTTCTTCACTCTCCGTCATAACCAAGTTCAAGTCCAGGATCATCTTTCTCAAGGACAACCGAACCAAATAATGAACATGACTCGATACAAAAGAGCAGTGTCCAGTGCATTTTGGGTTACTGCAACATCAGTGGTTTGTTATCTACCGTTTGCAATAATGAAAGCTGTTACACATGAAACAGATGTGACCTTATTGATTACATGGCAGTTTGTCGTTACAACCTTAGTTTTCCTAAACTCATCATTAAATCCGTTACTGTACTGTTGGAAGATCAGAGAAGTGAGGCAAGCTGTGAAAGACTCAGTAAGACAACTTTGCTGTTCACCGAACTAATAATTACTTAATGACAGGTAGTACCCTTTTTAAATGCAATTAGTTTCTGCTTCGTTTTAAGACAACCTTCACTTAAACATCAGTAAATATTAATTTACCAGGTTGTTAGAGCTGCACCAAAATATTATTTTTATATTCTGAAAGTTTGATATAACAAACGAGGGTTTGTTGGAAAAGTCTGGAAAAAATAAGTAGTCAGAATAAAGTTTAAGGTGTGGCAACTACATTGTAAGGTTTACAGTAATGATATCATCTTTACTGGCTTCTTTCAGGGTTTTCTCAGCTTTCTAGTCTTTAATTAAATAAAACGCCGGCCATTCCTGTGGCCAAACTCATCCTATAATCAGCATTTGTCCTTGTTTTGTATCACACCGTTACAGAGCTGGCATATGATAAAGAACGAAGTATATGAATTTTATTACGAATTCACTGATATATATGGTGGATAAAGAACGAAGTATATGACATGTATAGTGTTGTTGTTAGGGTTGATGAGCATTAAAGACCCGACTGGTATATAACTTGTGGATTTGCCCGCCGTTGATTTGTCAAGGAATAAGCGTCAAAGTGAAAGTGGCAGCACATAGTGATCCACAACATTTTGCAGTGATGACTTATACAAAATATATTCAAGATCGACGTAGCAATCGTCGAGATTTCTAAGATCGTGCAGAACGCTTGACCTATTTAAGTAATAGTGGCAAAACAATCCAAGCATCTTTACTTAGCATGCGCAGTGTTGTAGAGTGTTGTTTGTCATCGGTCGAATCGACTTTAACAAGTCTGGGGAAGCAATGTAAAAAAACCTCGGGCGAATCCACTTTAGAGCGAGATGACCGCGTATTTTAGATCTACTAGTGAAAATAATTGTTACATTGGAGTGAATGATGCTGTATTTAAGAAGTAATATCAAACAATAACTTTGACCAGTTGAAAAATACATTAAGGATGTTCATCCCTTGTTCAAAAACTCCTATAGTGTAAAGAAGGCTTAACATGAAACTTGAAATGCGATGGAATCTCACGAATATAACTCGAACCTTTAGACTGGCTGCGTTCGCTTTTGCTTGTAGATATGCTTTTTAATTTGTGCTGACAGGGAAATGCCAAAATGGCAGTAAAGCGAAAACTTTTCGGACTTTCTGGGGGCAAATTTGGTAAAATCGGCAAACGGGCTTAGACTTGAGTGATCATGAACACGAGAAAAGTCAACATTATAACATGACAAAGAACTGCGAGAATTTGCAAGTAACGCGGAATATCGTCAAACTTGCGATTTTTCACAATTTTCGTAAATTTTGTTAACTCCGCAACTCGGTCTGGTTTAGTGATTATTAACATGACAAAGAACTGCGAAAAATCCGTCAGACTTGCGATTTTTCACAACACACTAAAAATCGCAATTTTTGCTGCTGTATGCAAACCTGGATATAAGTGTTAAACACTGCTTAAATTGCTTTTTACGTAGATCGAAAGTACTTCGTCAAACCTTACATCACTGGATTCAACTCGTAAGTGTATTTGAGAGGTAATTTTCAAAGTAGACGTTACTTTTGGGTAATAAATTTCATTGTTGTTAATATCGTTGTTACTCGTTTCAGAATTGGACTTTTGGTGAAGGACTCAGCCGGGCGTTGTATTGTTCTAAACTATCGCAACTTTTCATTTGTTTAATATTACTCACTAGAACGCCTTGTCCCTCAAAACCAGGATTTGCCCTCTGATGCAAGAGCATTTTCTCTGACCTCAGTTTTTTGAAGGTTTAACTTTTTTGTTACGGCCGAATAACAGTTTTACTTTTCTCCAAAGTGCCGTCTGGATCTGAATAACTAAGCCATTTTCTTTACTCTGCGAATGTAATGTTTTAATGCAATGTTGTATCACGCTGGGCCCAGCTCGTGAGTTTTCTTTCCAGGATGTTAAATTATCACGGATAGTGATTTACAGACCCAAAATTATAAGAATGAAGTGCAGCTTAAACTTAAGAGTTCATCTTCGATAGTGCACGTTTAGGGTTAATCAGCTCCGCAAATATTCTCCAAATAGCAGATGTCGCCCTTCGAGTTGTCTTCTTGCTGTTCTTGTCATGTTTTTAGCTATTTTTTCGTCCAGTTCTTACTCTTGAAACGAGTGAAATGTCCGCCATTTTTCAAGTTGACAACCATAACAACTCAACCTCGTCTCCAGGTCTTCTCGGCTAACGGTGCATTAACCTGCAAGAACGCTGCACTTTTGACGCCATTTCCTCGCTAAACACAAAATTCTTCCAAATTTGGTCATCAGTATCTGGTTATGGTGAATTAAACGTGTGCTTTTAGCCAATCAGAATCAGGGAAATATTTTGAATGAATAATAAGACTTTAAAGGAAGCTCTTACGAAATAAACAAGTGGAAAATCAGTTTTTTTCTAAATTTAATAACAGTGTGAATTTTTAACTTCTTATTTGAAACGTTTAAGCTACAATCACAAGTTCTATTCGATAACAGCTCATTCTGGTTCAGTTGGACGCGATTGGTTATTGGTTTGTTTTGGTCCAGCGGGTTATCGAATTTGATAACCATCCCGGACTGTTTAAACAGCAGTTCCGAAAATAATTAATGTTTTTCTATGCAGCAGTCACTGATTTCAATTCGTCTGTAAACAAGTAGGCCTTTTAAAAACTGCAATTATTACTTAAAGGAAATTTCAGAGTCATTATTTGCCCATGTTTTGTCAATTGTTAATTGGAAGTTTACCCAAACCTGACAGCGTCATTGACATCACAATCACACCTGCTATACTAAAATGAATCAGTTTTACATCAATTCCTCTTACATTAGTTTGAATGATATTTTATATCACATCATCTAATAGCACTTATGCGTGATGACGTCAAGAATTTCTCGGTAACATCAAAGCGAGGCTTGGTGGTGATCTTCGTTTTCGTTTAGTGACAGTTCAGACGTTGGGTGACATTTCTTTCGCTTTCTCTTGAAAATGCCTCACTGGTGTATTGCTTATGGCTGTAACAATTCGTCAGACATGGCAGTCAAAAAGTCTTGGCATCGTTTACCGCTGGAAAACCAAGAGCTACTTTCCAAATGGATCGCAAATATCCGGCGAACCAACACGCCGATTAATGAGCACTCAAGGCTATGTGGTGACCATTTTGAAGCCGAATGCTTCAAGAAAGTGCCTGGATCCTCTCGTATCGGCTTAAAAACAGGTTCTATCCCGACCAAGTTTTGTTTCGTCAAAGAAAAACAACCGAGGAAACCTCCGAAAGAGCGAACACCGATGCAGCGAAAACAAAAGAGCCAGGCGAGGGATGATTACGAGGAAATGGAACAAGATGATTTTGGCATGTCAAATGTTGACATCGAGTGCGACATCGAGGAACCTGAAGTGGAACTTTTGAGGCAAAGATTAAAAGAATTGGAGTTGTCCCTGGAAAGTGAAACTATCAGAAGAAAAAGAGCCGAAGCAGCTCTAGAAGCGAAACGATTTTCTGTGAATAATTTGGCTCAAGACCCAAAGATTTTTAAGTTTTACACAGGCTTTACTGAGGAGCAGTTCTATTGTTTACTGGATTTTTTGGGCGATGGAATGAACAATCTAACGTACTGGGGTTCATCAAGCACTTCTAACTCCAACAGTGGAGATTTAGGTGCCTCCAAACCTGGGCCTTCAAGGAAACTTACCGCTGAAGACGAGCTTCTCCTAGTGTTAACTAGGTTACGTGTTGGAATGCTTGAACAAGATTTAGCTGTTCGATTTGAGCTTTCACAGTCCCATGTGTCAAGAATTATTACTACTTGGGTTAATGCCATGTATCATAGATTTAAAAAAGTTGATATCTGGTCCACACGTGAACAAGCACTGACAAACCTTCCTGAAAAGGTCAGGGAATTTTGCCCCACTTTAAGGTGTATTATTGATGCAACAGAAATTTATATTGAACAACCGAAAAATCCTGAAGCGCAACAGCTGACATTTTCAACCTATAAAAACCACAACACTTTGAAAAGTCTCATTGGGATCAATGGCAATGGTGTGATAAACTTTGTGTCATGTTTGGAAGGTGGATCCATCTCAGACAGAGATCTTACTGTGAAATCTGGCATCCTTACCAAGGACTGGCACAAGGGAGATGTCCTCATGGCTGATCGTGGGTTTGAAATACAGGATGACCTGGCACCCTTAGGGGTGAAACTTAACATCCCCCCCTTTCTGAAAGGGAAATGTCAGTTCGAAGAAGATGAGCTTGTGGAAACAAGGCGCATTGCTAAGTTTCGCATCCATGTTGAGCGAGCCATTGAGCGCATAAAAAATTATCACATATTAGATTATGTGCCAATCACTCTGTGCTCATCAGGTCTCATTGACCAAATTTTCTTTGTTTGCGCAATGATGACAAACTTTCTCCCACCGTTAGTACCAGATGAAATTAGGATTCAGGAAAGTAGTAGTGTCACCCTTTGAACTATGTGGTTTTTATGATTGACGCTCAAACCTCCATTTGGCAGCCACCTCAGGATATTGTTTTGCTGGCTACTAAATAAAGTTGCCAGTTTAGTACCACTTTTGTTTCCAATAATTTCAATACTAAAAACTTTTTCGGGACTCGGTGCCTACTGAGTAGAGGATGGTTGCCTAATGTCAGTTTGACTGTCCTAGTGTGTGGTTTGGTAAAAACCTTTTTTGCAACCTCTTTTACAGGCTATTGAAACCGTTCTAATGTACCAGAGACAGTCTGCCACTGTAAAACTTAATTAAACGAACATTTTTTGTATTTACATCTAGTATCTACACCATTATTTGTACACATAGAGTAACTTTAACATACTCATCTTTTTTTTACTTCTACAAGACTCATACCCGCTGTCTTAAAAATATTTAGATAAAATTTTTGTATTACATTACCATTTAAGATTTTTGTAGTAGCTCTGGCATAATATGCTTAAAATAGAAATCAGTTAGTTTTGGCAGTGAAGTGTCATGCCATGTGTCATCGAAATAGATCCTTTCAACATGAACTCCTTGATCACCAAGGGTCAAGTCAGTCATTACCATAAAGTCATTCCACCTTAAGCTGGAAACCCCACACTGGCCTTGAACTTGATGATGGTAGTGATGATTTCGGTCAAGCTGAAGGGTTCCACCACTTTTGACCAAACAAAATGATTTTTTTTTTCCACTCTGTGGCTCTCTCTTGGTTTGGTAGGTCTGTAAGGGAGTCATTCCCTTACCAGACTCTATGCATTTTATTTCAAGTCCTCCATAAGGTGGATCACTTGTTGGATCATACACTAACCTGTCTGGGGAAGCACCAAGCCAACTGTATTTTGGGTTTACCACAAGACCACAAGGAAATACTTTAATTCCATGGTGTCCATTCCTCTCTTGGTATTGTACATAGTAGTCAGCCACAATATCCTCATTATTGCGTCCATAATTGAGTGAACTAACATTTAAATTTGCATGACAATTGGTTAGCCTTTCAACAAGTTTTGAACAGTCTTGTTTTCTTCTTTTAAGAACTGTCCCAAAATTTGAAGCAGTCAGTCTGCATTGTCTATGCTTGAACCACTCAGCATTATCAGACTGCCGTCGAGTCAATGATTCTATTTCAACTGCTTGATCCAAGTTGACCTTTACTTTGGTGTTGAATAGGCTCTTGGCTTCTTCGGACAAATTATTTGGCAGTGGAATTTCGCCTATAGAAGCACTGTCCATTGGAAGCTTAATTGGCATGTCCATTAACAGGCTGCTGCAAAAACCAACACTGGTTACAGGGCTGGGTGGTGAAGAACTAGGAGGGGATATTGCTTTAAAATACATGTGGGGAGGCACGGGTATATTTGCTACTAATGGTGGGGAAAGGTTTGCTTGGCATACTCGGGGGGTAGGTGGGAGTGTGG
Organism: Porites divaricata; assembly: GCA_038088405.1. NCBI lineage: Eukaryota > Metazoa > Cnidaria > Anthozoa > Scleractinia > Poritidae > Porites > Porites divaricata. The sequence goes on along the minus strand of JBBMOI010000020.1, from coordinate 2,968,079 downwards.
CTGAGAACCAATTCACTATCTTCTTGGGACCTAAAATTGTTACCCCTTGAGTGCTTGGGGATTTGGAAGAATCACCTAGTGATGTTGGCCCTGAGGTAGCTGGTGACACTGAAGGAATAAGTAATTCTGATGCCCCTTGGGTAATTGGAGAGACGCATGGGGCATCCTGTGATGTTAACCCTAGGGTAACTGGTGACGCTGAAGAGACAACTGGTTGTGATACCCTTATGGTAACTGGGGATGAACATAAGGCACCCACTGATGTTGGCCCCTGAGTAAGTGTTGGCTTTGAAAGGACAGTTAAAGATGTTGTCTGAGGGGTAACTGGATTAAAAGGGGTATTAAAATTATTGTTCACTCGAATTGGACAGGGGGCCAGATTAACAGAAGAGGATTGGGGAGGGACTTTAAATGGTAATTGCTCCACAGCTGAAGTCCCACTCTGGCTAGTGTTCAGAACTTTCAGAAATCCACACGGTTTAGATAATCCCTTTCATAAATTTGACAGCTTAAGAGTTGCATCAAACTGATCCTGGCGATGTTTCAGGGGGATGGCATTGTAATCCTGTGGAAATGGCTTGAGGTGTGACTTCTTCACTTTTCCATACTCAGCACGTTCAAAAGATATTTCATATATATTTTTGGAATCTAGCTTTTTCTGTCTCGGCTGATTCCATGTTTGTAGTCTAGAGGTGCAAGACAAAAATGGCCGGGTAAATCCAAGCCTGACAAACTCTTCAAGCGCATAGCAAAAGGCTGCGATATGTTTACAGCTTCCTGTAGGTCCTTTGCCTGCTGGACAACCATCTTCAGCAAACAAAACATCCGCAGAAGGAGAAAGGACCATCTGGATTTTATACTCACGATCCTTTCTCATCTCGGGCAAACAAACACCGCTCAAATAAACGTTGTTGTCGTTTCCTTTGATCACCCGAATCCTCTGAATATGACCGGCTTTAAATAGCGGATAGGAATGATTGTTTACGTGCTTAAAATCGCCTGCAATTTGTCCGTCACAAACTTTTCGCGTAACGAAGTATGCCATCATGTTAGCTAGGGAAAACTCCGGCAGAAGTGTTCGACCATCTGAGATTCCTTTCCACATGGCAGTGCTCGGAGGAAACATAAACATATCACCCACCACGGCGTTATTGCTTGCAACAATGCCGAGCTTTCGCCGTTTTCTTTCGATATTTTCTCCATTGTCTGGATCAATAAGGTCCTCATCGAGACCTCCATCGATATAACTTTCAACCCTAAAAGAAACAGTCGGTATGTTTTGGTGAAATAACTTTAAACATGTGTAACAATCCTATAACGTGTGAAGTAAACACCGTACCTTGCGACCAAACTTCGCTTTGTTCCGCTTAATTTCGCCCCTTTCCTGCAAGAAAGCCATCTCTTTAACTCTGGAATAGTCAGTTGGTTAGGGGTCTTTCCTCTTAACGAAGCTCCGTCAATATCATCCTCAGTAAGAGTAATTTTAGGCACATTACTTACAGACATGTCTGTACTTTCCTTTCAATTTCCCGCGAAAGATCACCACCAAGCCTCGCTTTGATGTTACTGAGAAATTTCTTGACGTCATCACGCATAAGTGCTATTGGATATACTATCAGCGCCCTTTTTATAACACATTTTATGCGCGCCACTGAGCAGCAGGTATACAAAATTAAAGTTAAACTAGGGATGCTTTTTAAACTAAATTATCACGGATAGTAATTTACAGATCCAAAATTATAAGAATGAAGTGCAGCTTAAACTAAAGCTGCTTCAACTTGGAGAAATGCGCTGTGACTCATGATCAGTAGACTCCAGTTTAGTTTCTTTTTTCTATAATGTGAGTGTATGATAATCTAAGCTTTTGAATAAGCTTAACAGTGTTTGGACTCCCGGACGATCAAACTCAACCTACTTTTGAAATGACTCCTGCGTTCAAGCCTTTCACAGTATTTGGACTGTTTGTTATTGCCACTTTGTAATCAGCCTCCTTTTCGCTCAAGGGCAAGAGCCTTTAATTATTTGCACTTTTTACAAGTAAAGAAAGATATAGGCAAAATGAAAACGTGATTTTCTGTGCTTATCTTTCAGCTTATGTAGTAGTTGAAAATTATTTTCTTAATTTGTTATTATAAACTGTCCTAATTAGCCAATAAGATGCGAAAACGAAGACGAAACTGGACTAAAGAAACAGCTGTACCTACACTGTACCTATGAAATTCAACTTGGGGTATAGGACAGTCGGTGTACAAAAGGAAAAAATTGGAAAACACTGCATTTTATGTCTCCGTCACTTAACAGGAAAAATAAAATTAGTAACTAGTACACTACACAAAAAGATATAAAATTTTACACGGTCAGGGCCGGATCAGAGGCCGAACGTGTCATAAGTTAAACCCAAAACATTGAATTAAGTACTACATGAAAAGTTTGGCGTTTGAATCAATAAGGAATGCCTATTTCAATTTGGAACGGTTCAGCTGTTCTTCCCTCCTAGGCCGGCTAGATATTTTCACTTTGGAGCGGCTTTGATTCGGACGCCGAACTTCTCATGTGCCGAACTAAATGCCTAAATTATTATAAAGTATTTGCAAGGACTTTGACCAAAATGAGCTTTTTTCTCGTTCTGAATTTAATTCGGAGTCTGGATCTATTGAACCAGTCTAAGTAACTTGGGTCGGCCTTAATTCGAGTTAGGTTTGGCTCAAGAAAAGTTCGGCTTCTTAGTCTCAACCGGGTCTCAGAACAGCTGATGATAGCTGTTGCTCAACCTGTGGTAATGCTTAGCTCAGCTTAAGAAAATACAGAACCGCCTGATTGTATCTTTTACTGCTCTCCTAACTTGTCTGATCTTCCAGCAGTAAAGAAGTGGGTTTAGTGTTGAGTTTAAGTAAACCACAGTTCCTGTATATTGCCTGGCAAGGTAAATTAATAAAGGCATCCCTCTTTGAGGTGTTAACGCTACCACTACAGCAAACGGCAGATAACAAACCACCAATGTTACCTGCACCCACATTGCACTGTACACTGCCTTTCTGTATCGAGCTATGTTCAGTGGAATTGCCTGACTCGGTTGTGTTTGAGACATCTGAATCTGATTACGGCGCAGAGTAAAGAAAATTTTTGTATAAGCGAAAACTGAGGTGACTAGACACACAGATATGCCTAGGAAATAACACCATAACTTTATGCGAGGATCCCAAAAATAGCCTGCCGTGATCAAAATGGACAAAACCCAGATAGAGATTACAGTTACAAGTGTTCTCTTAAATGTTACAAAATTTCTGTATCTGAGCCCCAGTGACAGCGCCAGGAGTCTGTCCACGCTTATTGCAGTTGATATCGCCAAAGACACTGAGCATAAAGTGTTGCTAATGAGAAAATTTGCCGCAGTCGCGTAATAGCAAATATTCCAACTTTGCTTCACCACAGAAATCCAATGGACAACGTTCGTAGGCTCTACAATGACACCAACACAGAGATCAGTTGCCGCCAAGCTACCATACAAAACTTTGGAAGGTAGATGAAGCGAAGACACCTTGGGCAGAGCAACTAGGATCAGAACGTTGCCCAGAAACGCGGTAATTGAGAGAAAAATATTTAACACTGAAATAAAAATCAACTCGCTTTGTACGTTTCCAGTGAACTCCCCAGAGCAATAAAGTTCAGTTGTTAACTTCTGGCTTACTTGTCCAGTAAAATTTTTGAACACCATTTGTTCTTTTTTAAATTCGAGTTTCGACTGTGCAATATTACGTTGCTAGTTTTTCAAGGGTTTGCTGTATTCGATATTAATCTCCTTTCTGCTTCACGGTCTTAGTCTGCTCAGCATGGCTGTTATACCACGTGACCAACCAGCTGCAAATGGTACTTTAAAAAGCAAAATCAAACATTTCATGATATAAGTAATAATGTCAGTTTGATTTGCGAGAAATACGTAAATCATCATAATGATAATAATCAACTTTATTTAATTAACGAGGGAAACACGGGACAGTACTTCAACTGAATAACTAGTGGCACTCAAACTAAAACTATCAAACAAAAATCAAGTAACCAAAAATCCATGTCGTTAAAGAAAAAGAACTATAAGTAAATATATGAATAAGATTAAAAAGAGTAAAAACTATATTACAATTACAAACCACCCTTAGCATGAATATCTACAAACTATAATTACAATAAGAATACAACTAAGGATGGGTCAAGCGAGAGGAAGGTTGTGAAATGCCGGATTAGCATAAAGCTAAGAAATAAAATAAAGTTTCACTTAAGCTAAAATGATCAACGTCATTGTATCACGTTAAAAATGACTATAAATAGCCTTTCTAAATGAGGTTACACATGTTCCTTTCTTAAAGTTATACTAATGGGCAGAGAGTTCTAGAGCTTGCAATTGGTTGCGGACACACTTAAAGTTCTCCCTCCCTCAGATTCACGATTACATCTGGGGCAGACGAGGTTTAAGGCACTGTACCGCCCACTGCGTGTGTTTGTAAATCTGCATTGCATTTAAGATTAAGCTGAGACAGTTTCCTTGTAGGCGCTTAAGGACTAGCGAACACTTATTAATTTTAGCTTCGTCATAAAATGGGAGCCACCCTAATTTGTTAAAGAGATTTACGCTATTTGATCTTGTATCAGCTCCTAAAATTGCTGGGGCAGCCCGTTTTTGCAGCTTGAGGATTCTCGTTAAGTTTATCAGCTGAGCAGGTTTGACCAAATAGTTGACCCATACACCATTATTTGTTTGATCATAGCATTGTAGTAAACTTTGCGCTGTTCAGCTGGGATGAGTCTCGTTATCTTTCTATGAACCGCTATTTTCTGGGATAACTTCTTGCACAGTTCCGTGTTTGTCAATATAGAAACCCGTAAGAGTTTCTGACTATCAACCTGTTCCATGTCACAGTTAACAAGTTTGCGTTCCATGCAGTGAAAAATCATCAAGCTTGCATGGTATACGTTTCCCTGTAACAAGGAGAAGTTTCGTCTTCGCAGCGTTTGTAACCATTTTGTTGGCACCCGACCATCGTGAGACGTCATCTAAGTCCTGTTGAAGGGCTGATATAATGGCCGCAGTAACTTAAAAAAGTCCATTTGTCACGTCGGATGATAAACTGAGAGTAGTGTCATCCGCGTAGATGTCTACGGTAGAATACTGTGCCACCAATGGCAGATCGTTAATAAATAAGAGAAACAAAATGGGGCCCAAAATGTTCCCTTGCAGTACTCCAGCCGACGCAGTTCTTGGGGAGGAATGACAGCCATTGATCTGTACATACTGTGTGCGTCCACTTAGATAACTGCCTAGTAAATCCAGCTCGTTATCACGTACTCCATAGGCTTTCAATTTCTCTAAGAGCAGACCGTGGTCTATTAGGTCAAAAGCCTTTTTATAGTCAATAAACACAAGTCCCGATGCTCTGTTCCTGTCCAAGTCGAAGAGCAGCTGATCGACTAGACGGATAAGGGCGGTCTCGGTAGAGTGAAATTTGCGGAAGCCGGACTGAAACCTATGTAGCAGAACATTTTCCTCAAAGAAGGCGAAAAGGTGATCACAAATGTGCTTCTCGAGTAGCTTAGAAAGTATAGGAAGCACAGTTATCGGCCGATAGTTGTTCTTGTCGTCCCGGTTTCTTTGCCCCTTATAAAGGGGAGCCACTTTACCGACTTTCCACTTTGTGGGGTAGGTTTGTTTATCGATGCAGAAGTTGATCGGCTTACACAGGGAATCTGCGATAGCAGGTGCGGCAATTCTCAGCAATTTTGCATTCACTCCTTCGTTGCCTGTAGCTTTGCACACTGGGATAGAAAGAAGGAGATTAAAAACTTTGTCCTTGGATATTTGTGGAATACTAAGTGTTCCAGAGACCTGGGAAAGGGGAGACGGAGGAAGGGGCCTGGCTCCATTGGACGAGTCATTGTTAAGCCCGATCTAAGAAGTCAGATTTTTCTACTGGTCGACGAAAAGCAATTCAAAGTCTCAGCAATATCACCTTTGTTAGTAATGATTTCACTGTCCACGGCTAATTGCTGCAACTCGTGTTCCGGGCCGTCGTTACCTGACAAGCATTTAATCAGATTCCAAAGTTTCCGTGAATTATGCTTCATTATTACCCGCCGCACAGCGCACAAAGCGCGAATGAAAACACAACAACATATATGGAGTGCGGCTCTTGCTGGGTGCCCAATGGCACAATTGGCCAGCGCGAGAGACAAAAACAAAGACGTGAAACGAACGTGCGGGAAAAAAGCAGTCTACCACGAAAAAGCAAAAACGTTACATTACCATTAACTTATCTTTGGTACTAACATTTAAATAACTATCCTTAGATTTGGCCGACTTCCAGCCAGCATGCCTATCCAATTGCCTTATGCATGCAGCCCAAAAGATTCATAAGCTATTCAGTTCTGGCTTTGTGCACTGACATCAATGCTCTAATGAATAAAGGCTTGTAACAGGGTACATTCAGCAGAAAAAACGATAAATTAAAAGCACATATCATTCTGTGATGTAGTTCTTGAGCTTGATTTCCTCTCTTACTGTAACACTGACTAATATCCAGAAGAATTAGACAGACTGATTAGACTTAATAACGCTATCTTGTGTGTCGACTGCTCGATTTCTAACTTTTAATCTATGTGAGCAAGGGCTAACCATTCACTCCTCCTTTCAGTTTCCCAGAATGTGACGGTCGATACAGAGGCAAAGTTTAGCCCACAGTGAAGGCAAACATTCTTTTGTCAAGGCTCGTGGTTCTCATAGAAACTTCTCAAACTTGACCTTCAATTCTCTTCTTCACTGCTATTCATTGTGCTATTACATTGCATTCAATTGCAAACAAAACTGGATTGTTGCGATCGACGTAAATCAGAGAACGATAACTTTAAGGGTTGATAATTTCGACAGCATGAATTGTTGTTTTCTTTTCAATGAAAAAATATTAAATTAAAATGTTATGATGACTACATGTTTTTGTGCATCGGGTTGATTACACATATCCTGAAAACGATTTTTAGCAAGACGCATGTGATATTTGACGCAATCCACGTTGAAAAAGAATAGCAAACTAAATCTCATTTGCGTCTGAAAAATTATCTATGAGGCTCCTCATGAAAGTGGACCGCTAAACTTCGCTATCAGGTATGGTAATCTTTGTTCGCTTGATTTGTGTCTAAAATCAAAGAGTACAAGACGGCATTTCACGCTTGGCGAATAAATGTAAAAGATGAAATATTTATATAAGAATGTGACAAAGAAAATGCACGAGTACCCTTCAGCGACAAAGATCTTTAAGATCTTTCTGAAATTCGAAATGCTATGAGTAAACATATTTTCAATACAGCAGAAGACGTTGCGCGGAGATTCGCGTTATAAAAAACTCATTGCTTAATCTTCGCTTTTCGCCACAAACGCCGCGGCCGTACTCGTGTACTCGATCAAGACCGGGCGCAACCTTCCTGACGTCCGTGACCTCAAGAACGTCCGCTGCTCAAGCTCTCTAGTAACGCTATCCACTAGATAACACAATTGGTTTTCCTAACACTAATTCGCTGGAGAGCGGTGATTTATTCGGTGTACATTGTTATCCATTGTTTGAACTGCAGCATGGTGGGTAAAATGTCACCGGCCCGCCCAGCTACGGGAATTGTCCGCTTACGGGAATGTAAGTGTTGCTAGTGCCCGGGTTGTTGATGCTAGGTTAAAGTCTTGGTGATAGAATTGTACTTTTTACCTAGAATGGTCGTATCAGGGGGTCTTGACCAAAACTTAAGCATACAGTGTTTTCACATGACTTCACGGTGGCCATATTGGTGTCACAAAAGGATAAAACGGCGGCCATGTTGGTGTCCCAAACCAGTCCTCTGGGAGTTGAACTCTCTTCTTATGCAAACGCTTCCTTTTGTTCAAATAAATTTGCATAGATGCTGGCCACGTGAGTGACAACGCTCTACACACGCCTCCAGTTTTAAAATTGAAACTGAACAGGAAGTGCGAGTTAATTGAACGGCCAATATAAGAATTTGGGAAAGGAAACAACATTGATGGCGAAATGATGAATTTTAGGATAGGGTGCTACCCAGAAAGACGCATAATACTGTATTTTAAATTAACCATTAACTTAGTGTTATTCGCCTAAGGCGAAGTGAATATCCACTGAACTGCAGTCAACAGTAAGTTACCAATATGATTGATCTTCAAACGAATAATAAGAGAGAAAACAACAGAAACAGGAACTGACTCAGAATATTTAACAGTTCAGTCTCAATTATCCACTCATTCAACATAAATGTTGACTATGATGAAGCAATGCAATAATTTTTTTTCTGGAAAACTCCCTATTTTTGCCCGATGTTTTGTGAAGAATCACTGTTAGAGATACCGTATTCTTGTTAATTTTCTCGATTTTTTGAGAAATTTAATGTGGGCGTACAAAATATTGCGCGTTACTAAGCGCGCGAAATTTCATGCCATAATATATATCCGAAAAATGATAAGAGTTTTAAGTGCTCTGAGTCGGGACCTTGTGGTAAATTGTTCTGAATTAAAACTCTAAGTGTCTCTTCTTGAAAATGTCTCAGTTTCCGGTCTCCGGCTAGCACACTTGCTCTGGTTCACTCAGCTTTCTTCAGTTTGTAATTTAGCCAAAATCTCTTTAGTGCAACCATCCAAGTCTCATTTAGGGTTCTTGTAAGTACCAATCTTGTTTTTAATCAGATATTTGGTGACAAGTACCTTTATCACAGGGTTTAAAAAAAAATAAAACACTTCTTCTTTATTTTTCTAGTAAATCGAAATTGGTTTCCGTATTATTTGACGCGCGAAAACTAGTAAGTATAAGGTCTCTTTTTTGTGATTTCTGCTCGGCATGCTCACTTTTCTATGAATGGTCCTTCCCTTTTTAACTCGATACTTTGGATGTCCACCCACTAATAGCTAATAGATATCCTACCCCATCCTCACGACCCACGACGCACAAGCCACTACCCACCTACCCACGCCAATTAGTCAATCTCGTCTCCCAAGCATTATATCAAACGTTACAAACTACAAAAAAAATGAACTCTGAAAAGCTGTTAGGCTAGCAAGTTTTCAAAAACCACAATTTCAATCCCTTTCAATCGTCTTCAAGTTTGTCCATCCCTGGCTCCTTTTGTATTTGCTGTGTTTATTATTCCCTCTTTTAACGTTTTGAGCGATATTTGGTAATTAATATTTGGATATTTGGTAATTAATTTCTCACAGGTGATTTTAGAGATTCGTGCGCTCTAAATGGTTCATGTTTACGTCATATATTTTTATAACCACCTGATGCGGGGATATTACAGAATGTATTTTAGCTTTATAGAGTCAGTTTCGAAGAGCTCTAAAGGTGGTACTTAGTCCAAGAGAACTGGCATATCAAGGTATGATGTATATGTGAAAGTTAACTATTTTAACATTTTTTTTTTTGGAACTTCTTACAACTGTTAACAATTAATGAACTAAAACGTTGATCTCATCGAAAAGTCCAATTTTAATTTATATTGATGCATGGGGGAAGTGGATACAAACGTCCGTATATATCTCTAGACTTGCTATCTTACAGAAAACAGTCTCATAAAGAAGATATTGCATTTATGAGTGTTACTCGTAAACCTGCGAGAAGTTTGATACCGATGTCTACACGAGCAATCAAAACAGCAAAAATATGGCAAAACTTTCACTTTTATCGAACCAGTTTCTCTGACAAAGGGAATTCGTAATATAGTTAAAAAAGGAAGTAAAAGAGATCAATATAAACCTTATACTTACTAGTTTTCGCGCGTCAAATAATACGGAAACCAATTTCGATTTACTAGAAAAATAGAGAAGAAGTGTTTTATTTTTTTTAAACCTTGTGATAAAGGTACTTGTCACCAAATATCTGATTAAAAACAAGATTGGTACTTACAAGAACCCTAAATGAGACTTGGATGGCTGCACTAAAGAGGTTTTGGCTAAATTACAAACTGAAGAAAGCCGAGTGAACCAGAGCAAGTGTGCTAGCCGGAGACCGGAAACTGAGACGTTTTCAAGAAGGGAAACTTAGAGTTTTAATTCAGAACAATTCACCACAAGGCCTGGACTCAGAGCACTTAAAACTTTTATCATTTTTCGATCGGATATATATTATGGCGTGAAATTTCGCGCGCTTTAGTAACGCGCAATATTTTGTACGCCCACATTAAATTTCTCAAAAAATCGAGAAAATTAACAAGAATACGGTATCTCTAAAAGTGATTCTTCACAAAACATCGGGCAAAAAAAGGGAGTTTTCCAGGAAAAAAATTATTGCATTGCTTCATCATAGTCAACATTTATGTTGAATGAGTGGATAATTGAGACTGAACTGTTAAATATTCTGAGTCAGTTCCTGTTTCTGTTGTTTTCTCTCTTATTATTCGTTTGAAGATCAATCATATTGGTAACTTACTGTTGACTGCAGTTCAGTGGATATTCACTTCGCCTTAGGCGAATAACACTAAGTTAATGGTTAATTTAAAATACAGTATTATGCGTCTTTCTGGGTAGCACCCTATCCTAAAATCCATCATTTCGCCATCAATGTTGTTTCCTTTCCCAAATTCTTATATTGGCCGTTCAATTAACTCGCACTTCCTGTTCAGTTTCAATTTTAAAACTGGAGGCGTGTGTAGAGCGTTTTCACTCACGTGGCCAGCATCTATGCAAATTTATTTGAACAAAAGGAAGCGTTTGCATAAGAAGAGAGTTCAACTCCCAGAGGACTGGTTTGGGACACCAACATGGCCGCCGTTTTATCCTTTTGTGACACCAATATGGCCACCGTGAAGTCATGTGAAAACACTGTATGCTTAAGTTTTGGTCAAGACCCCCTGATACGACCATTCTAGGTAAAAAGTACAATTCTATCACCAAGACTTTAACCTAGCATCAACGACGCGGGCACTAGCGACACTTACATTCCCGTAAGTGGACAATTCCCGTAGCTAGGCGAGCCGGTGACATTTTACCCACCATGCTGCAGTTCAAACAATGGATAACAATGTACACCGAATAAATCACCGCTCTCCAGCGAATTAGTGTTAGGAAAACCAATTGTGTTATCTAGTGGATAGCGTTACTAGAGAGCTTGAGCAGCGGACGTTCTTGAGGTCACGGACGTCAGGAAGGTTGCGCCCGGTCTTGATCGAGTACACGAGTACGGCCGCGGCGTTTGTGGCGAAAAGCGAAGATTAAGCAATGAGTTTTTTATAGCGCGAATCTCCGCGCAACGTCTTCTGCTGTATTGAAAATATGTTTACTCATAGCATTTCGAATTTCAGAAAGATCTTAAAGATCTTTGTCGCTGAAGGGTACTCGTGCATTTTCTTTGTCACATTCTTATATAACGATATTTCATCTTTTACATTTATTCGCCAAGCGTGAAATGCCGTCTTGTACTCTTTGATTTTAGACACAAATCAAGCGAACAAAAATTACCATACCTGATAGCGAAGTTTAGCGGTCCATTTTATTTGCAGTTTCATTAATCACAAATGAGATTTAGTTTGCTATTCTTTTTCAACGTTGATTGCGCCAAATATCACATGCGTCTTGCTAAAAATCGTTTTCAGGATATATGTAATCAACCCGATGCACAAAAACACGTAGTCATCATAACTCATTTTAATTTAATTTTTTTTTTCATTGAAAAGAAAACAACAATTCATGCTGTCGAAATTATCAACCCTTAAAGTTATCGTTCTCTGATTTACGTCGATCGCAACAATCCGGTTTTGTTAGCAATTGAATGCAATGTAATAGCAGTGAAGAAGAGAATTGAAGGTCAAGTTTGAGAAGTTTCTATGAGAACCACGAGCCTTGACAAAGAATGTTTGCCTTCATTGTGGGCTAAACTTTGCCTCTGTATCGACCGTCACATTCTGGGAAACTGAAAGGAGGAGTGAATGGTTAGCCCTTGCTCACATAGATTAAAAGTTAGAAATCGAGCAGCCGACACACAAGATAGCGTTATTAAGTCTAATCAGTCTGTTTAATTCTTCTGGATATTAGTCAGTGCTACAGTAAGAGAGGAAATCAAGCTCAAGAACTACATTACAGAATGATATGTGCTTTTAATTTATCGTTATTTTCTGCTGAAAGTACCCTGTTACAAGCCTTTATTCATTAGAGCATTGATGTCAGTGCACAAAGCCAGAACTGAATAGCTTATGAATCTTTTGGGCTGCATGCATAAGGCAATTGGATAGGCATGCTGGCTGGAAGTCAGCCAAATCTAAGGATAGTTATGTAAATGTTAGTACCAAAGATAAGTTAATGGTAATGTAACGTTTTTGCTTTTTCGTGGTAGACTGCTTTTTTCCTGCACGTTCGTTTCTCGTCTTTGTTTTTGTCTCTCGCGCTGGTCCATTGCCGTCTATTAGGCACCCAGCAAGAGTCGCACTCCATATATGTCGTTGTGTTTTCATGCGCGCTTTGCGCGCTGTGCGTAGGGTAGTAATGACTGAATGCTTTTGAATCTAACAACGTGTAGTTGAAAAGCTGTTTCATTACGGTTTGTAACATTCTTTTCACATTTGAGTCAACCTTTTGTTCTTAATTACTCAGTCTTTTAATAGAGGTTACGTAACTACATTTGATTATACGCCATGAATATTTGTATAAATATCGAAGTAGCAGCATTTTTGGTTATCTTGCCTTTTGGACAGCCGTTGTCTTGTCGGTGACCAAACTTATAATTAGTTCCTAAGCTGAAACTGTATTGCTAAGACATCTTGTCAATAAAGAACGCGCTGGCCCATTGTGCCCATTAGGCACCCAGCAAGAGTCACACTCCATATATGTCGTTGTGTTTTCATTCGTGCTTTGCGCGCTGTGCGGCGGGTAATAATGAAGTATAATTCACGGAAACTTTGGAATCTGATTAAATGCTTGTCAGGTAACGACGGCCCGGAACTCGAGTTGCAGCAATTAGCCGAGGACAGTGAAATCATTACTAACAAAGGTGATATTGCTGAGACTTTGAATTGCTTTTCGTCGACCAGTAGAAAAATCTGACTTCTTAGATCGGGTTAGCAATGACTGGTCCACTGGAGCCAGGCCCCAGGGTTACTATTGACAAACACGGAACTGTGTAAGAAGTTATCCCAGAAAATAGCGGTTCATAGAAAAATAACGAGATTCATCCCAATTGAACAGCGCAAATTTTACTACAATGCTATGATCAAACAAATAATGGTGTATGGGTCAACTATCTGGTCAAACCTGCTCAGCTGATAACTTAACGAGAATCCTCAAGTTGCAAAAACGTGGTGCCCGAGTAATTTTAGGAGCTGATACAAGATCAAATAGCGTAAATCTCTTTAACAAATTAGGGTGGCTCCCATTTTATGACGAAGCTAAACTTAATAAGTGTTCGCTAGTCCTAAAGCGCCTTCAAGAAAACTGCCCTGGCTTAATCTTAAATGCAATGCAGATTTGCACACACGCAGTGGACGGTACAGTGCCTTAAACCTCGTCTGCCCCAGATATAATCGTGAATCTGAGGAAGGAAGAACTTTAAGCGTGTCCGCAACCAATTGCAAGCTCTGGAACTCTCTGCCCATTAGTATAACTTTAAGAAAGGAACACGTGTAACCTCATTTAGAAAGGCTATTTATAGTCATTTTTTTAACGAGATACAATGACGTTGATCATTTTGGCTTAAGTGAAATTTAATTGTATTTCTTAGCTTTATTCTAATCCGGCATTTCACAACCTTCCTCTCGCTTGACCCATCCTTAGTTGTATTCTTATTGTGATTATAGTTTGTAGATATTCATGCTAAGGGTGGTTTGTAATTGTAATATAGTTTTTACTCTTTTTAATCTTATTCATATATTTACTTATAGTTCTTTTTCTTTAACGACATGGATTTTTGGTTACTTTGCAGCTGGTTGGTCACGTGGTATAACAGCCATGCTGAGCAGACTAAGATCGTGAAGCAGAAAGGAGATTAATATCGAATACAGCAAACCCTTGAAAAACTAGCAACGTAGGATTGCACACTCGAAACTCGAATTTAAAAAAGAACAAATGGTGTTAAAAAATTTTACTGGAGGAGTAAGCCAGAAATTAACAACTGAACTTTATTGCTCTGGGGAGTTCACTGGAAAAGTACACAGCGAGTTGATTTTTATTTCAGTGTTAAATATTTTTCTCTCAATTACCGCGTTTCTGGGCAACGTTCTGATCCTAGTTGCTCTGCCCAAGGTGTCTTCGCTTCATCTGCCTTCCAAAGTTTTGTATGGTAGCTTGGCGGCAACTGATCTCTTTGTTGGTGTCATTGTAGAGCCTACGACCGTTGTACATTGGATCTCTGTGGTGAAGCAAAGATGGAATATTTGCTATTACGCGACTGCGGCAAATTTTCTCATTAGCAACACTTTATGCTCAGTGTCTTTGGCGATATCAACTGCAATAAGCGTGGACAGACTCCTGGCGCTGTCACTGGGGCTCAGATACAGAAATTTTGTAACATTTAAGAGAACACTTGTAACTGTAATCTCTATCTGGGTTTTGTCCATTTTGATCACGGCAGGCTATTTTTGGGATCCTCGCATAAAGTTATGGTGTTATTTCCTAGGCATATCTGTGTGTCTTGTCACCTCAGCTTTCGCTTATACAAAAATTTTCTTTACTCTGCGCCGTAATCAGATTCAGATGTCTCAAACACAACCGGGTCAAGCAATTCCACTGAACATAGCTCGATACAGAAAGGCAGTGTACAGTGCAATGTGGGTACAGGTAACATTGGTTGTTTGTTATCTGCCGTTTGCTGTAGTGGTAGCGTTAACACCTCAAAGAGGGATGCCTTTATCAATTTACCTTGCCAGGCAATGTACAGGAACTGTAGTTTACTTAAACTCAACATTGAACCCGCTCCTTTACTGTTGGAGGATCAGAGAAGTAAGGAATGCAGTAAAAGATACAATCAGGCGGTTCTGTATTTTCTTAAGCTGAGCTAAGCATTACCACAAGTTGAGCAATAGCTATCATCATCTGTTTTGAGACCCTGTTCTGAAGCCGAACTTTTCTTGAGCCGAACCTAATTCGAATTAAGGCCGACCCAAGTTGGTAAGAGCGTTTCAATAGATTCAGACTCCGGATTAAATTCAAAACGAGAAAAAATGCTCATTTCATGCAAACTGCGTGCAAATACTTGTAATAATTTATGGATTTGATTCGGCACATGAAAAGTTCGGCGTCTGAATCAAAGCCGCTCCAAATAAAGTCGAAATTCCTAGCCGAGCTGGACGGGAAGGACGGCTGAGCCATTCCAAATTGAAATAGGCCTTCCTCATTGATTCAGACACGAAACTTTTCATGTACTTATTTCAATGCATTAGGTTCAGCTCATGAAACGTTCGGCGTCGATCTGAATCGGGCCTGACCGTGTAAAATTTGATTCTTTTTTGTGTAGTGCGGCATCTTTTACTAATTTCATTTTTTTTCATTTAAGTGAATGCAGTGTTTTCCTTTTTTTCTCTTTTGCACACCGACTGTCTTATACCCCAAATGGCATTTTAAAGGTACAGCTGTTTCTTTATTCTAGTTTTGTATTCGCTTTCGTATCTTATATGCCAATTAAGACATTTTATGATAACAAGCTAAAAAAAGGTTTTTGATTATAGCTGAAAGATAAGCACAGAAAAGAACGTTTTCACCTTACCTATCAGTGAACTAGAGCAAGTGTACTAGCCGAATACCGGGAACTGAGACGTTTTCAAGAAGGGAAACTTAGAGTTTTAATTCAGAACAATTCACCACAAGGCCTGGACTCAGAGCACTTAAAACTCTTATCATTTTGATATATATTGTTGAGGGCTTGTGAAACTCGCTAAGCTTTGCAACTGAGAGGACCAAGATTCTGTTCTTTCTTCTTTAAGATGGCAGTTTAATCTTCAACAGCTTTTGACAACAGTTTTACCCTTCTACTAGCTAACACAGCGAATTAAATAACCAAATTGTAGACTCTTATCGCCTATATTGTAACAGGTTTGCAATAGTTAGATAAACCTACACAGCCGCAACCGACAAGTATCAAAGAACCAGTTAAATACTAACAGTGAAACTGCCCAGAAGGACCAATCATACAAAACAGGAACTCGGTTGTGAGCAAAACTCAGGGTCAGCTGTACTCCCCGAACAAGCCTACTTTAAAAAAGGAAAACTAAGCTTAACAAACACTTTAAATGGATAATAATAGACAAAAACTCAGGAACTAACCATATAGGGAAAAACATTGAATCTTCTCTCGCAATAAACTGGTTATCACGAAGCTAGGAAAATCTTAAAAATAGCAAAACAGAAAAACAAAACTAATTAAAAGGCAACTACTTCATAACAATATCATGCCGTGAAATTTCGCACGCTTAGTACTGCGCAATATTTTGTACGCCCACATTAAATTTCTCAAAAATCGAGAAAATTAACAAGACTGTATCTCTAAAAGTGATTCTTCACTAAACGTCGGGCGAAAAAAGGGAGTTTTTCAGGAAAAAAATTATTGCATTGGTTCACTATAGTCATCATTTGTGTTGAATGAGTGGATAATTGAGACTGAACTGCTAAATATTCTTGAGTTAGTTCGTGTTTCTGTTGTTTTCTCTCTTATTAATATTCGTTTCAAGATCAATCATATTGGTAATTTGCTGTTGACTGCAGTTCAGTGGATATTCTCTTCGCCTTAGGCGAATAACACTAAGTTAATGGTTAATTTAAAATACAGTATTATGCGTCTTTCTGGGTAGCATCAATGTTGTTTCCTTTCCCAAATTCCTATATTGGCCGTTCAATTAACTCGCACTTCCTGTTCAGTTTTAATTTTAAAACTGGAGGCGGGTGTAGAGCGTCAGTTTCACTCACGTGGCCAGCATCTATGCAAATTTATTTAAACAAAAGGAAGCGCTTGCATAAGAAAAGAGTTCAACTCCCAGAGGACTAGTTTGGGACACCAACATGGCCGCCGTTTTATTGTTTTGTGACACCAATTGACACCAATACGGCCGCCGGGACGTCATGTACTGATACGACCATTCTGGGTGAGCCGGTGACATTTTACCCACCATGCTGCAGTTCAAACAATGAATTTATTTTTTATTTATTACCAATTCACTCCACTACATTACAAGCAAATAAGCTAACACTACTATGGAGAAGGAGACAACCAAAAGCGCAAATGCGCCATACTAGGGATGCCCCCGACTATCTAAATATAAGAAAAATATATACAAATAGAAATGTAAAAGTTCTAGTTATCCTTAATAAAGCTTAAAACATTTTTTTTTAAAGTTGCAATACTGTTTGATTCTCTAATATGATTGGGTAAACCATTCCATTCATTTAGAATCCGGTTAAAAAAACTATATTTAAAACCATCAGTTCTACTAAAATTTGGAACATATCATAATGTCCATTAATTACATTTAAAAAAATGTAACATCTCTAGTGAACCTCTTACTGGATAATGACAACAATCTTATCTTAGATAGTCTAGTATCATAATCATCATCAGACCCAATGATCCATCTGGTAGCTCTTCGCTGAACAGCCTCCAATTTATCAATGTTACGTTTAGTATGAGGGTTCCAAGTTTCGCATGAATATTCTAATAAAGGTCTCACAAGACTACAATAAAGTGTATTCATGGTATCAATATCCTTTAAGTCCCTACAAGTCCTCTTAACCAACCCTAAAACCCTATTAGCCTTGGCAGTTATTTTATCTACGTGTTGGTTCCATGAAAGATTACTAGCAGTAAATAATCCTAAATCTATTATACACATTAACACTTTCCAAAGGTTGACCTTCAATATTGTACTCTCCAACTAAGGGTGACTTTTTCCTGGTTATTCGCATGATCTTACAATTCTTGGTATTAGTTCTCATCTTATTCATCTTGCGCCAATCTGAAATTTTATCTGTCACTTTGAAAAGTAGACAGATCTTCTTGAGTACTAATAACCCTATACAGTTTACTGTCATCAGCATACAAAGCAATTGAGCTGTCCTTACTAATTACCCCCGGTAAATCGTTGATGTAGACTATGAAGAATACATGGTCCCAACAAAGAACCTTGTGGGACACCAGAGGTTACGGTTAACCAGTCGGAAGCCTCTCCTTTCACTACAACGCGCTGTTGACGTTCTGTTAAATAATCTCTACATCAATTTAGCAAGCCTCCATGGACACCATATTTGTAAAGTTTGGTTAATAGAATGTTATGACAGACAAGGTCAAAGGCCTTTGAAAAGTCTATAAATACTACATCAACTTGACCTCTCTTGTCCAAGACTTTGAACCAGTCATGATGAACTAAGAGTAGTTGAGTAGTGCAGGAACGGCCAGTGAGGAACCCGTGATGAGAATCATGTATGGATCTAATAACTTGATCATAAATAGCATTATACACAATTCTCTCCTGTCATTTCCCAGAGATAGTTAAGAGTGAAATGCCTCTATAAGTTTCTACTGGTTCTCGATCACCATCCTTGTGAATGGGTGTAATATTAGCTGATTTCCATAATTTGGGTAGGCGTCCCTGTTTGAACGATAAATTGAAGAGCATACTCAGAGGAACTGCAGATATGTCAGCAGTCTCTTTAAGTAAACGAGCAGGTATTTTATCAACTCCACAAGACTTATTGGCATTAAGACAGCTAAGTAGCTTTTGGACTTCCTTGGTGTCACATGTCACATGGTTGGTAACGTCCTCAAAACTTGGATCTTGTAAGTCAGTTTGTATTGGAGCCGGCACCCCAGTACTCTGTTTACAAAAAACTGAATGAAAGTGAATATATTAAATAAGGTAGCTTGCTCATGAGGATTTATCGCAGATCTTCTGTTGAAGGTTGCGCCCGGTCTGGATCGAGTACACGAGTACGGCGTTTGTGGCGCGAAAAGCGAAGATTAAGCGATGAGTTTTTTATAACACGAATCTCCGTGGAACGTCTTCGGCTGTATTGAAAATATCTTTACTCATAATATTTCGAATTTTAGAAAGGATCTTAAAGATCTTTGTCGCTGAAGGGGACTCGTGCATTTTCTTTGTCACATTCTGATATAAATATTTCATCTTTTACATTTATTCGCCAAGCGTGAAATGCCGTATTGTACTCTTTGATTTTAGACACAAATCAAGCGAACAAAAATTACCATACCTGATAGCGAAGTTTAGCGGTCCATTTTATTTGCAGTTTCATTAATTACAAATGAGATTTAGTTTGCTATTCTTTTTCAACGTTGATTGCGCCAAATATCACATGTGTCTTGCTAAAAATCGTTTTCAGGATATATGTAATCAACCCGATGTACAAAAACATGTAGTCATCATAACATTTTAATTTAATATTTTTTCATTGAAAAGAAAACAACAATTCATGCTGTCGAAATTATCAACCCTTAAAGTTATCGTTCTCTGATTTACGTCGATCGCAACAATCCGGTTTTGTTAGCAATTGAATGCAATGTAATAGCAGTGAAGAAGAGAATTGAAGGTCAAGTTTGAGAAGTTTCTATGAGAACCGCGAGCCTTGACAAAGAATGTTTGCCTTCATTGTGGGCTAAACTTTGCCTCTGTATCGACCGTCACATTCTGGGAAACTGAAAGGAGGAGTGAATGGTTAGCCCTTGCTCACATAGATTAAGAGTTAAAAATCGAGCATCCGACACACAAGATAGCGTTATTAAGTCTAATCAGTCTGTCTAATTCTTCTGGATATTAGTCAGTGCTACAGTAAGAGAGGAAATCAAGCTCAAGAACTACATCACAAAAATGATATGTACGTAATAAGTTTATTCATTTTACAATGTGCTTTTAATTTATCGTCATTTTCTGCTGAAAGTACCCTGTTACAAGCCTTTATTCATTAGAGCATTGATGTCAGTGCACAAAGCCAGAACTGAATAGCTTATGAATCTTTTGGGCTGCATGCATAAGGCAATTGGATAGGCATGCTGGCTGGAAGTCAGCCAAATCTAAAGATAGTTATGTAAATGTTAGTACCAAAGACAAGTTAATGGTATCCGGAGCAATCAATTTGTAACTTTTTGGCTTTAATTTTCGTAGTAGACTACTTTTTTCCCGCCCGTTCGTTTCTCGTCTTTGTTTTTGTTTCTCGCGCAGGTCCATTGCCGTCCGTTAGGCACCCAGCAAGAGTCGCACTCCATATATGTCGTTGAGTTTTCATTCGCGCTTTGCGCGCTGTGCGGAGGGTAGTAATGACTGAATGCTTTAAATGCTAAACGCTTATGATGATTTACGTATTTCTCGCACACCAAACTGACATATTTACTTATATCATGAAATGTTTGATTTTGCTTTTTAAAGTACCCTTTGCAGCTGGTTGGTCACGTGGTATAACAGCCATGCTAAGCAGACTAAGATCGTGAAGCAGAAAGGAGATTAATATCGAATACAGCAAACCCTTGAAAAACTAGCAACGTAGGATTGCACACTCGAAACTCGAATTTAAAAAAGAACAAATGGTGTTAAAAAATTTTACTGGAGGAGTAAGCCAGAAATTAACAACTGAACTTTATTGCTCTGGGGAGTTTACTGGAAAAGTACAAAGCGAGTTGATTTTTATTTCAGTGTTAAATATTTTTCTATCGATTTCCGCGTTTCCGGGCAACGTTCTGATCCTAGTTGCTCTGCCTAAGGTGTCTTCGATTCATCTGCCTTCCAAAGTTTTGTATGGTAGCTTGGCGACAACTGATCTCTGTGTTGGTGTCATTGTAGAGCCTACGACCGTTGTCCATTGGATTTCTGTGGTGAAGCAAAGATGGAATATTTGCTATTACGCGACTGCGGCAAATTTTCTCATTAGCAACACTTTATGCTCAGTGTCTTTGGCGATATCAACTGCAATAAGCGTGGACAGACTCCTAGCGATATCACTGGGGCTCAGATACAGAATATTTGTAACATTTAAGAGAACATTTGTAACTGTAATCTCTATCTGGGTTTTGTCCTTTTTGATCACGGCAGGCTATTTTTGGGATCCTCGCATAAAGTTATGGTGTTATTTCCTAGGCATATCTGTGTGTCTACTCACTTCAGTTTTCGCTTATACAAAAATTTTCTTTACTCTGCGGCGTCAGATTCAGATGTCTCAAACACAACCGAGTCAGGCAATTCCACTGAACGTAGCTCGATACAGAAAGGCAGTGAACAGTGCAATGTGGGTGCAGGTAACATTGATGGTTTGTTATCTGCCGTTTGCTGTAGTGGTAGCCTTAACACCTCAAAGAGGGATGCCTTTATCAATTTACCTTGCCAGGCAATATACAGGAACTGTAGTTTACTTAAACTCAACATTAAACCCACTTCTTTACTGTTGGAGGATCAGAGAAGTAAGGAAAGCAGTAAAAGATACAATCAGGCGGTTCTGTATTTTCTTAAGCTGAGCTAAGCATTACCGCAAGTTGAGAAACAGCTATCATCAGCTGTTCTGAGACCCGGTTCTGACTAAGAAGCCGAACTTTTCTTTAGCCGAACCTAATTCGAATTAAGGCCGACCCAAGTTACTTAGACCGGTTCAATAGATCCAGACTCCGAATTAATTTCAGAACGAGAAAAATGCTCATTTCGGTCAAAGTCCTTGCAAATACTTTATAATAATTTAGGCATTTAGTTCGGCACATGAGAAGTTCGGCGTCCGAATCGAAGCCGCTCCAAAGTGGAAATATCTAGCTGGCCTAGGAGGGAAGAACAGCTGAACCGTTCCAAATTGAAATAGGCATTCCTTATTGATTCAGACGCCAAACTTTTCATGTACTTAATTCAATGTTTTGGGTTCAGCTTATGACACATTCGGCCTCTAAACCGGCCCTGACCGTGTAAAATTTGATGTCTTTTTGTGTAGTGTACTTGTTACTAATTTTACTTTTCCAGTTATGATGGAGACATAAGATGCAGTGTTTTCCATTTTTTTTCCTTTTGTACACCGACTGTCCTATACCCCAAGTCGAATTTCATAGGAACAGTGTAGGTACAGCTGTTTCTTTAGTCCAGTTTCGTCTTCGTCTTCGCATCTTATTGGCTAATTAGGACAGTTTATAATAACAAACTAAAGAAATAATTTTCAACTACTACTGTTAACATAAGCTGAAAGATAAGCACAGAAAATCGCGTTTTCACTTTGCCTATATCTTTCTTTACTTGTAAAAAGTGAAAAAAATCAGGAGGCTGATTACAAAGTGGCAATAACAAACAGTCCAAACACTGTGAAAGGTTTGAACCCAGGAGTCATTTCAAAAGTAAGTTGAGTTTGATCGTCCTGGAGTCCAAACACTGTTAAGCATTTTCAAAAGCTTACAATAGATTACATACACTCACATTATAGAAAAAAAAACTAAACTGGAGTCTACTGATCATGAGTCACAGCGCATTTCTCCAAGTTGAAGCAGCTTCAGTTTAAGCTGCACTTCATTCTTATAATTTTGGATCTGTAAATTACTATCCGTGATAATTTAGTTTAAAAAGCATCCCTAGTTTAACTTTAATTTTGTATACCTGCTGCTCAGTGGCGCGCATAAAATGTGTTATAAAAAGGGCGCTGATAGTACATCCAATCGCAGTGTTGTTAGATGATGTGATATAAAATATCATTCAAACTAATGTAAGAGGCATTGATGTAAAACTGATTCATTTTAGTATAACAGGTGTGATTGTGATGTCAATAATGCTGTCAGGTTTGGGTAAACTTGCAGCTCAGATTTTATTAACAATTGACACAACATGGGCAAATAATATCTCTGAAATTTCCTTTAAGTAATAATTGCAGTTTTTAAACGTCTACTTGTTTACAGAGGAATTGAAATCACTGACTGCTGCATAGAAAAACATTAATTATTTTCGGAACTGCTGTTTAAACAATCCGGGATGGTTATCAAATATGATAACCCGCCGGACCAAAACAAACCAATAACCAATCGCGTCCAACTGAACCAGAATGCGCTGTTATCGAATAGAACTTGTGATTGTACCTTAAACGTTTCAAATAAGAAGTTCAAAATTCACACTGTTATTAAATTTAGAAAAAAACTGATTTTCCACTTGTTTATTTCGCAAGAGCTTCCTTTAAAGGCTTTTATTATTCATTCAAAATATTTCCCTGATTCTGATTGGCTAAAAGCACACGTTTAGATATCAGGGACCTAAAATTTGGAATTCTCTTGATGAGTCTGACAAAAAATTACTTCATTTTCAATTAAAGAAGAAATTAAAAATACACTTTTATATTGATTCATATTGAATATTACAATTATTTTAATTAATTCATAGGAGATATTCTGTTCCGCTGTAAGCTTCCATTCTGTTTGTATCTTTTTATTTGTGTGTGTGTGTGTGTGTGTGTGTGTAGTGTGTAGTGTGTAGTGTGTTACCGACCAATAACTGTATAAATAATCTATGTAACTTAAGGTCTGCCCATTCTTTTTAGCCCTTATGGTTATTTTGGGCAGACAGTACTCTATACTAAAGTTACTAATTTAATGATTATTGTAATTATTTTATAAATTGTGAGTACAAATAAATGGTTGTTGTTGTTGTTGTTGTTGTTGTTTAATTCACCATAACCAGTTACTGATGACCAAATTATGAAGAATTTTGTGTTTAGCGAGGAAATGACGTCAAAAATGCAGCGTTCTTGCAGGTTAATGCACCGTCAGCCGAGAAGACCTGGAGACGAGTTTGAGTTGTTATGGTTGTGAACATGAAAAATGGCGGACATTTCACTCGTTTCAAGTCGTAGAGAGTAAGAACTGGGCGAAAAAATAGCTAAAAACATGACAAGAACAGCAAGAAGACAACTCGAACGGCGACATCTGCTATTTGGAGAATATTTGCGGAGCTGAACAACCGTAAACGTGCACTATCGAAGATGAACTTTAATTTAAGTTTAAGCTGCACTTCATTCTTATAATTTTGGGTTTGTGAATCACTATCCGTGATAATTTAATTAACATCCTGCAAAGAAAACTCACGAGCTGGGCCCAGCGTGATACAACATTGCATTAAAACATTACAGTCACAGAGTAAAGAAAATGGCTTAGTTACTTTGGAGAAAAGTAAAACTGTTATTCGGCCGTAACAAAAAAGTTAAACCTTCAAAAAACTGAGGTCACAGAAAATGCTCTTGCATCAGAGTGCAAATCCTGGTTTTGAGGGACAAGGCTTTCTAGTGAGTAATATTAAACAAATGAAAAGTTGCGATAGTTTAGAACAATACAACGCCCGGCTGAGTCCTTCACCAAAAGTCCAATTCTGAAACGAGTAACAACGATATTAACAAAAAAATGAAATTTATTACCCGAAAGTAACGTCTACTTTGAAAATTACCACTTAAATACACTTACGAGTTGAATCCAGTGATGTAAGGTTTGACGAAGTACTTTCGATCTACGTAAAAAGCCAAGTTAAGCGGTGTTTAACACTTATATCCAGGTTTGCATACAGCAGGAAAAATTGCGATTTTTAGTGTGTTGCGAAAAATCGCAAGTCTGACGGTTTTTCGCAATTCTTTGTTATGTTAATAATCACTAAACCAGACCGAGTTAGGGAGTTAACAAAATTTACGAAAATTGTGAAAAATCGCAAGTTTGACGATATTCCGCGTTACTTGCGAATTCTCGCAGTTCTTTGTCATGTTATAATGCTGACTTTTCTCGTGTTCATGATCACTCAAGTCTAAGCCCGTTTGCCGATTTTACCAAATTTGCCCCCAGAAAGTCCGAAAAGTTTTCGCTTTACTGGCCATTTTGGCATTTCCCTGTCAGCACAAATTGAAAAGCATATCTACAAGCAAAAGCGAACGCAGCCAGTCTAAAGGTTCGAGTTATATTCGTGAGATTCCAACGCATTGCAAGTTTCATGTTATGCCTTCTTTACACTATAGGAGTTTTTGAACAAGGGATGAACATCCTTAATGTATTTTTCAACTGGTCAAAGTTATTTTTTGATATTACTTCTTAAATACAGCATCATTCACTCCAATGTAACAATTATTTTAACTAGTAGATCTAAAATATGCGGTCGTCTCGCTCTAAAGTGGATTCGCCCGAGGTTTTTTTACGTTGCTTCCCCAGACTTGATAAAGTCGATTCGACCGATGACAAACAACACTCTACAACACTGCGCATGCTAAGTAAAGATGCTTGGATTGTTTTGCCACTATTACTTAAATAGATCAAGCGTTCTGCACGATCTTAGAAATCTCGACGATTGCTACGTTGATCTTGAATATATTTTGTATAAGTCATCACTGCAAAATGTTGTGGATCACTATGTGCTGCAACTTTCACTTTGACGCTTATTCCTTGACAAATCAACGGCGGGCAAATCCACAAGTTATATACCTCGGGTCTTTAATGCTCATCAACCCTAACAACACTATACATGTCATATACTTCGTTCTTTATCCACCAACCCCAACTAAGCCTTCTTAATTCGAATCAGCCATTCTCGTTTTACAGTATTCGGCGATTTCAGAATTGCCCCCAAAGAATAAGACCATTTTTACACCTAGTCCATTTCCAATTTACTTAGGTCGGTTGCGGGTTCCATTAAATCTGACTGAGACACCGAAAAACGGTGATAGTCAAACCTGATTGCTTTAACTTACTAGTACCTTAATTTCTTATTTCGTGGCCTCTTTCTGGTTGAATTGCCCAAAGAGTACTTAATTTTAAGAAACTTTAAGAAACAGTGTAATAAAAATGAGAACTGGTCAATAATTACAGGGTTCGAAGAGGTTTTTCAATCAATCAATCAATCAATCATTTATTTTAACACATTACGTCAAAGAGCTAAAAAACTCGATCAAAATACGAACGTGTATAAATAAAATCTATAATAATTACAATTATATAATATTATTCAATTTTAAGAACAACTCAATAAATAAAAAAACTTGGTATTAAAAACATGAAATATAAAAAGCTAAAACCGACTGAAAAGCCACATACTAGAAACGTGACTAGGAGAACTATAATACTCGTTCTAAAAACAGTTGAAAGCTACAATCGTGCACTATAAGACACGTTATAAAAAGCTGCAGTCGAGCAATCTACTTCTGAAGTCATTAGCGTCACTTGAAAGACGCACTTGAGAAGGCAAACTGTTCCATAACTTAGTTAATGAATAAGTGAAAGAATTCTTGTTAAATTTAAATTAAAGTTAGGTAATTCCAAATTCAAGCCCTCGCCTCTTATCCTATACGGTGTACGCCTGTATTTAAAAAGGCTTCCAATATAAGTAGGTCCCGTACATTTAACCATTTAAAAAGAAGTATTAACGCCTGGTGTAACGCCTGCAATATAAGGATTTCATGCTAGCCGTAGTGAGCAGCTCGTCGTATGACATTGACTTGTTGTGCCCGATTAATGTTCTCAAAACATAACAGTTGCCATCTTCGAGACGGTTGCGTTGACCCTTACCTATGCCTACAAACAAAGGACTGCAGTATTCGAGATGCGGTAATATAAATGCTTTATAAAGTTTTAACATTGCATCATGAGGAAGAAAACGCCTTATTCTTCTCAGTGCAGAGGCCTTCGCGTAGGCTTTCTTTAGTTGATCTGAAATAAGTTCTTTATAGGATAGGTCCTTGTCTAGAGTAACTCCGAGAATCTTAATAGATCGGAGAAATTCTATTCTAGCATTATTAAGAAATAAAGAATAATGATAGGCACAGGGTCCGACAGACAATGCTTGAGTCTTAGTACTGTTCACTGTCAAATGGTAGGACTCAAACCACGACGAAAGAGTCTGAAGGTCTTTGTTGAAGGAAAATTCTAGAATGGTGGGAGATACATCAGACAGGTAGGCAGTCGTGTCATCAGCGTACAGCCGCAATGAGACATTAGGAACACAGAAATTCAAGTCATTAATGAATATGTTAAACAGCAACGGCCCCAATAGAGAACCTTGAGGAACGCCAGATTTAACTGTTTTGAAGTTAGAGCATACGCCTTCTAATCTGACACATTGTTGACGACCTAGCAGGTATGTGGACATCAGTTCCAAGGCATGTGGAGAAAAGCCATAGGCCTTCAACTTCGCGAGCAGAAGGCTGTGGTTTATTGCGTCAAACGCTTTGCTCAAGTCCACAGCGACCGCCGCTACAGCTTCCTTGTTATCAATACTGCTCCTCCAATCTTCCGTCATTTTCAGCAATGCAGTGCAGCAAGAATGAGCTTTCATAAATCCAGATAAGTTTGACGACAAAACGCTATGAAATGCATTCCAAGTTTGATCGTAAATAACTTTCTCAAACACCTTCGATAACGAAGTTAATATTGAGACAGGGCGGTAGTTTGCTTTGTCTGTGTCAATCCCCCGTTTAAAGACAGGCGTAAGGCGCGCTTGCTTTTTGAATGTAATTTTAACACTTTTTGCTATTTTTTCTTTCTACTAAGAAAAAAAATCAATATCGGGCGAATCCACATGTAATCGATGTTCTTTAATGCTCACGGATCAAAAGAACAACATTATCCCTCTCATGTAATATACTTCGACTATCGGACAGCCCAAGTCCATTTTAAAATATGCAACGCTTCGGCAATGTGGCCAACTTTCATTTTGGTCGAGCGCGACCTGGAGTTTAGTTTTGCAAAATTCAAGATGGCGGATCAATATGAAGCTACCGAAGGTGAACTAAATTTCCATAAAAGACGCACTGAAGCGAGAAAAATCAAGATTTCAGCAGGAAATTTGGAACGCACATACCCTAAAGGAATTAGACTCGTGTCTAACGTAACAAGTAACAGGAACGAGAAAAATGTCTCTTTTGTGATTTCTGCTCGGCATGCTCACTTTTGTATGAATGGTCCTTTCCTTTTTAACTCGATACTTTTGATGTCCACCCACTAATAGCTAATAGATATCCTACCCACGACCCACGACCCACGACCCACGACCCACGACGCATGACCCACTACCCACCCATCACCCACACCAATTAGTCAATCTGGTCTCCCAAGCATTATATCAAACGTTACAAACTACGTACAAAAAAGCGAACTCTGAAAAGTTTTTTAGGCTAGCAAGTTTTCAAAAACCACAATTTCTTCAATTCCTTTCAATCGTCTTCAATTTTGTCCATCCCTGGCTCCTTTTGTATTTGCTGTGTTTATTATTCCCTCTTTTAACGTTTTGAGTGATATTTAGTAATTAATTTCTCACAGGTGATTTTACATATTCGTGCGCTCTAAATGGTTCATGTTTGACGTCATATGTTCTTATAATCACCTGCTGCGGGGATATTACAGAACGTATTCTAGCTTTATAGAGTCAGTTTCGAAGAGCTCTAACGGTGTTACTTAGTCCAAGAGAACTGACATATCAAGGTATGTTGTGAAAGTTAATTATTTTAACATATTATTTTTTTGGAACTTCTAACAACTGTTAACAATTAATGAACTAAAACGTTCATCTCATCGAAAAGTCCAAGTTTAATTATCATTGACGCATGGGGGAAGTGGATATAAACGTCCGTATATATCTCTAGCCTTTCTACCTTACGGAAAACAGTCTCATAAAGAAGATATTGCATTTATGAGTGTTACTCGTAAACCTGCGAGAAGTTTGATACCGATGTCTACACGAGCAATCAAAACAGCAAAAATATGGCAAAACTTTCACTTTTATCGAACAAGTTTCTCTGACAAAGTGAATTCGTAATATAGTTGAAAAAAGGAAGTAAAAGAGATCAATATAAACCTTATACTTACTAGTTTTCGCGCGTCAAATAATACGGAGACGAATTTCGATTTACAAGAAAATTAGAGAAAAAGTGTTTTATTTTTTTTTAAACCCTGAGATAAAGGTACTTGTCACCAAATATCTGATTAAAAACAAGATTGGTACTTACAAGAACCGTAAATGGGACTTGGATGGCTGCACTAAAGAGGTTTTGGCTAAATTACAAGCTGAAGAAAGCCGAGCGAACCAGAGCAAGCTAGTGTGCTAGCCGGAGACCGGGAACTGAGACATTTTTCAAGAAGGGAAACTTTAGAGTTTTAATTTAGAACAATTCACCACGAGGCCCTGACTCAGAGCACTTAAAACTCTTATCATTTTTCGATCGGATATATATTATGGCAAGACATTTCGCGCGCTTTAGTAACGCGGAATCTTTTGTACGCCCAATTTAAATTTCTCAAAAAATCGAGAAAATTAACAAGAATACGGTATCTCTAAAAGTGATTCTTCACAAAACATCGGGCGAGAAAAGGGAGTTTTTCAGGAAAAAAATTATTGCATTGCTTCACTATAGTCAACATTTGTGTTGAATGCGTGGATAATTGAGACTGAACTGTTAAATATTTTGAGTCAGTTCTTGTTTCTGTTGTTTTCTCTCTTTTATTCCTTTCAAGATCAGTCGTCATATTGGTAAGTTACTGTTGACAGGTCAGGCGAATAACACTAAGTTAATGGTTACCGGTAATTTATATAAGGATATTACACGGTGGCGTGAAGATATGAATTATATTTTCGAGTGGCAAAACAATACTATACGAACGAGCGCAGCGAGTGAGTAAAATATTGTTTTTTCCACGAGAAAACAAAATTCATATCTTCAAGCCACCGTGTAATGTTCTTTTTATTATATAGACAAAAAGACATCGATGAAATCATCATCATCATTCATCATTATTTCGAGCGAGCTCGAACTCCATTAACTAGCTTCATCCATTCCTTCCGGTTTCCCATGCATATGATGCTATTCAGTTCAGTAATGCTCAAACTAGTATCATTTCGCAGCTGGTCTGCATATGTTGTTGCTGGTCTTCCTCTCTTTCTTGCGCCGTGCTTTGGTTCCCAGAGAAGTAGATCACTTATCACCTCATCCTATCCTTTTTTCTCCAACAGTGTCCTATAAACCGCAGCCTCCTGATCGATGAAATAATAGAGGGAAATTATTACCGAAATTACGTCATCGATTAACTCACGTGTGAGATTATGGAAAATAAACCACTCGGGTCCCGGATGAAGTTTTTTTGAATTTTACGAGTGGTATATTTTCCAGTAAAACACTCGTGTCTATATAATAAAATAAAGTGTTATGCGTCTTTTTGGGTAGCACTCAATCCTGAAATTCATCATTTCATCAATGCTGTTTCCTTTCCCAAATTCTTATATTGGCCGTTCAATTAACTCGCACTTCGTGTACAGTTTTCACGTTTAAAACAGGAGGCGGCTGTAGGGCGTTTTCACTCACGTGGCCAGTATCTATGCAAATTTATTTGAACAAAACTAAAGCGTTTGTATAAGAAAAGAGTTCAATTCCCAGAGGACTGGTTTGGGACACCAACATGGCCGCCGTTTTATTGTTTTGTGACACCAATATGGACACCGTGACGTCATGTGAAAACACTCTGTACGCTTAAGTTTTAGTCAAGACCCCTACTGATACGACCATTCTAGGTAAAAAGTACAATTCTATCACCAAGACTTTAACCTTCCATCAACGACCCGGGCTCTGGCGAAACTTACATTCCCGTAAGTAAGTGGACAATTCCCGTAGCTGGGCGAGGTCGCGGACGTTAGGAAGGTTGCGCCCGGTCTGGATCGAGTACATGAGTACGGCGTTTGTGGCGCGAAAAGCGAAGATTAAGCAATGAGTTTTTTTATAACGCGAATCTCTGCGCAACGTCTTCGGCTGTGTTGAAAATGTCTTTACTCATAACATTTCGAATTTCAGAAAGATCTTAAAGATCTTTGTCGCTGAAGGGTACTCGTGCATTTTCTTTGTCACATTCTGATATAACTATTTCATCTTTTACATTTATTCGCCAAGCCTGAAATGCCGTCTTGTACTCTTTGATTTTAGACACAAATCAAGCGAACAAAAATTACCATACCTGATAGCGAAGTTTAGCGGTCCATTTTATTTGCAGTTTCATTATTAACAAATGAGATTTAGTTTGCTATTCTTTTTCAACGTTGATTGCGCCAAATATCACATGCGTCTTGCTAAAAATCGTTTTCAGGATATATGTAATCAACCCGATGCACAAAAACATGTAGTCATCATAACATTTTAATTTAATGTTTTTTCATTGAAAAGAAAACAACAATTCATGCTGTCGAAATTATCAACCCTTAAAGTTATCTTTCTCTGATTTACGTCGATCGCAACAATCCGGTTTTGTTAGCAATTGAATGCAATGTAATAGCAGTGAAGAAGGGAATTGAAGGTCAAGTTTGAGAAGTTTCTATGAGAACCACGAGCCTTGACAAAGAATGTTTGCCTTCATTGTGGGCTAAACTTTGCCTCTGTATCGACCGTCACATTCTGGGAAACTGAAAGGAGGAGTGAATGATTAGCCCTTGCTCACATAGATTAAGAGTTAAAAATCGAGCATCCGACACACAAGATAGCGTTATTAAGTCTAATCAGTCTGTCTAATTCTTCTGGATATTAGTCAGTGTTACAGTAAGAGAGGAAATCAAGCCCAAGGACTACATCACAGAAATGATATGTACGTAATAAGGTTATTCATTTTACAATGTGTTTTTAATTTATCGTTTTTTTCTGCTGAATGTACCCTGTTACAAGCCTTTATTCATTAGAGCATTGATGTCAGTGCACAAAGCCAGAACTGAATAGCTTATGAATCTTTTGGGCTGCATGCATAAGGCAATTGGATAGGCATGCTGGCTGAAAGTCAGCCAAATCTAAGGATAGTTATGTAAATAAATGTTAGTACCAAAGATAAGTTAATGGTATCCGGAGCAATCAGTTCGTAACTTTTTTGCTTTTTCGCAGCAGACTGCTTTTTTCCCGCACGTTCGTTTCTCGTCTTTGTTTTGTCTCTCGCGCTGATCCATTGCCGTCCATTAGGCACCCAGCAAGAGTCGCACTCCATATATGTCGTTGTGTTTTCATTCGCGCTTTGCGCGCTGTGCGGAGGGTATACGTAGTAATGACTAAATGCTTTTTAATCTAACAACGTGTAGTTGAAAAGCTGTTTCATTTCGGTTCGTAACATTCTTTTCACATTTGTTTCAACCTTTTGTTCTTAATTACTCAGTCTTTTAATAGACAACACAAATGTAACTACATTTGATTATACGCCATGAATATTTGTATAAATATCGTAGTAGCAGTAGTTTTGGTTATCTTGCCTATTGGACAGCCGTTGTCTTGTCGGTGACCAAACTTATAATTAGTTCCTAAGTTAGTCTAAAGCTCTAATCCTCGGAGATCGATACACTTCATTTGTCCCAGTGGGTTTTTTATTCTGGGTTTTCGTACCGGGTAGTGTATCATTCCTTTGATTCTACTTTCTGTCGCGTTCCGTATTATTTAAGTGTTCGTTTATGTAGAAATTATATTATTTCTGTAATTTTTTGATATTACTTTTAAGATCATTTGTATTGTTGAACTGTATTGCTAAGACATCTTGTCAGTAAAGAACGCGCTGGCCCATTGTGCCCATTAGGCACCCAGCAAGAGTCACACTCCATATACAGCTATTTCGAGAAAGGTTGTCGGAAAAAATGTGCACGCGACAATCCCGAAAGGTAATATGGGATATGATCAATACACTTTTCCTAACGACTGTAGCTGTCGAACCTACTTTTGTTGCTTTCCATTAACACTCGCGAACATGTGTCCGTGGCCTCTCGTGCCATTATTTCAATTTCCTTTCGAGAACAGGGCAGACAAAACCACCCACAATACCTTTCGGGATTGTCGCATACACTTTTTCCGACAACCTTTCTCGAAACAGCTGTATGTCTTTGTGTTTTCATTCGAGCTTTGCGCGCTGTGCGGCGGGTAATAATGAAGCATGATTCACGGAAACTTTGAAATCTGATTAAATGCTTGACAGGTAAAGACGGCCCGGAACTCGAGTTGCAGCAATTAGCCGAGGACAGTGAAATTATTTCTAACAAAGGTGATATTGCTGAGACTTTGAATTGCTTTTCGTCGACCAGTAGAAAAATCTGACGTCTTAGATCGGGGTTAGCAATGACTGGTTCACTGGAGCCAGGCCCCAGGGTTACTATTGACAAACACGAAACTGTGTAAGAAGTTATCCCAGAAAATAGCGGTTCATAGAAAAATAAGGAGATTCATCCCAATTGAACAGCGCAAATTTTACTACAATGCTATGATCAAACAAATAATGGTGTATGGGTCAACTATTTGGTCAAACCTGCTCAGCTGATAACTTAACGAGAATCCTCAAGTTGCAAAAAAGTGGTGCCCGAGTAATTTTAGGAGCTGATACAAGATCAAATAGCGTAAATCTCTTTAACAAATTAGGGTGGCTCCCATTTTATGACGAAGCTAAAATTAATAAGTGTTCGCTAGTCCTTAAGCGCGCCTACAAGGAAACTGCCCTGGTTTAATCTTTAATGCAATGCAGATTTACACACACGCAGTGGGCGGTACAGTGCCTTAAACCTCGTCTGCCCCAGATATAATCGTGAATCTGAGGAAGGGAGAACTTTAAAGGAGCTGTGTCACGAAATTCAGCCAAATTAGGTTATTGCAAAATGCCCATTAAATTGAATGAAACATAAAAATAACCGCTTAAAACATCAAAGGAAGGTTAAAATAACACAACAAATACAACAGCTGCCATGGATGGGCAAAACTGAAGAAGATTGAAACGGATTGAAATTAGGGTTTTTGAAAACTGTTCAGCCTAACAGTTTTTCTTTATCTCTGCTGTTTGAAGCTTTGAACATAATGCTCAGATGACATATTTGTTCACCTCTAATCTCTGATTTTGTCATTTACATGTAATTTCTTTGCCTACTTTAAGTTCCATAGTGATTGAGGGTGAGTAATTGGGAAAAAAACCCAAAATGAACTGGACTGCCGTGACACAGCCCCTTTAAGCGTGTCTGCAACCAATTGCAAGCTCTGGAACTCTCTGCCCATTAGTATAACTTTAAGAAAGAAACATGTGTAACCTCATTTAGAAAGGCTATTTATAGTCATTTTTTAACGAGATACAATGACGTTGATCATTTTAGCTTGAGTGAAACTTTATTTTATTTCTTAGCCTTATTATGCTAATCCGACATTTCACAAACTTCCTCTCTCTTGACCCATCCTTAGTTGTATTCTTATTGTAATTACAGTTTGTAGATATTCATAGTAAGGATGTTTTATAATTGTAATATAGTTTTTACTCTAGTCTTATTCATATATTCACTTATAGTTCTTTTTCTTTAACGACAAAGATTTTTGGTCACTTGATTTTTGTTTGATTGTTTTAGTTTGAGTGCCACTAGTTATTCAGTTGAAGTACTGCCCCGTGTTTCCCTCGTTAAATAAAGTTGATTATTATCATTATGATGATTTACGTTTTTCTCGCAAATCAAACTGACATTTTTACTTATATCATGAAATGTTTGATTTTGCTTTTTAAAGTACCCTTTGCAGCTGGTTGGTCACGTGGTATAACAGCCATGCTGAGCAGTCTAAGATCGTGAAGCAGAAAGGATCGAGATTAATATCGAATACAGCAAACTCTTGAAAAACTGGCAACGTAATATTGCGCACTCGAAACTCGAATTTAAAAAAGAACAAATGGTGTTAAAAAATTTTACTGGAGGAGTAAGCCAGAAATTAACAACTGAACTTTATTGCTCTGGAGAGTTCACTGGAAAAGTACACAGCGAGTTGATTTTTATTTCTGTGTTAAATATTTTTCTCTCAATTACCGCGTTTCTGGGCAACGTTCTGATCCTAGTTGCTTTGCCCAAGGTTTCTTCGCTTCATCCGCCTTCCAAAGTTTTGTATGGTGGCTTGGCAGCAACTGATCTCTGTGTTGGTGTCATTGCAGAGCCTACGAACGTTGCCCATTGGATTTCTGTGGTGAAGCAAAGATGGAATATTTGCTATTACGCGACTGCGGCAAATTTTCTCATTAGCAACACTTTATGCTCAGTGTCTTTGGCGATATCAACTGCAATAAGCGTGGACAGACTCCTGGCGATATCACTGGGGCTCAGATACAGAATATTTGTAACATTTAAGAGAACACTTGTAACTGTAATCTCTATCTGGGTTTTGTCCATTTTGATCACGGCAGGCTATTTTTGGGATCCTCGCATAAAGTTATGGTGTTATTTCCTAGGCATGTCTGTGTGTCTAGTCACCTCAGCTTTCGCTTATATAAAAATTTTCTTTACTCTGCGGCGTCAGATTCAGATGTCTCAAACACAACCGAGCCAAGCAATTCCACTGAACATAGCTCGATACAGAAAGGCAGTGTACAATGCAATGTGGGTGCAGGTAACATTGATGGTTTGTTATCTGCCGTTTGCTGTAGTGGTAGCGTTAACACCTCAAAGAGGAATGCCTTTATCAATTTACCTTGCCAGGCAATATACAGGAACTGTAGTTTACTTAAACTCAACATTAAACCCACTTCTTTACTGTTGGAAGATCAGAGAAGTAAGGAGAGCAGTAAAAGATACAATCAGGCGGTTCTGTATTTTCTTAAGCTGAGCTAAGCATTACCGCAAGTTGAGAAACAGCTATCATCAGCTGTTCTGAGACCCGGTTCTGACTAAGAAGCCGAACTTTTCTTGAGCCGAACCTAATTCGAATTAAGGCTGACCCAAGTTACTTAGACTGGTTCAATAGATCCAGACTCCGAATTAAATTCAGAACGAGAAAAATGCTTATTTCGGTCAAAGTCCTTGCAAATACTTTATAATAATTTAGGCCGGCAGATGAGAAGTTCGGCGTCCGAATCGAAGCCGCTCCAAAGTGGAAATATCTAGCTGGCCTAGGAGGGAAGAACAGCTGAACCGTTCCAAATTGAAATAGGCATTCCTTATTGATTCAGACGCCAAACTTTTCATGTACTTAATTCAATGTTTTGGGTTCAGCTTATGACACATTCGGCCTCTAAACCGGCCCTGACCGTGTAAAATTTGATGTCTTTTTGTGTAGTGTACTTGTTACTAATTTTATTTTTCCATTTATGATGGAGACATAAGATGCAGTGTTTTCCATTTTTCTTTTCCTTTTGTACACCGACTGTCTTATACCCCAAGTTGAATTTCATAGGTACAGTGTAGGTACAGCTGTTTCTTTAGTCCAGTTTCGTCTTCGTTTTCGCATCTTATTGGCTAATTAGGACAGTTTATAATAACAAACTAAAGAAATAATTTTCAACTACTACAGTAACTGTTAACATAAGCTGAAAGATAAGCACAGAAAATCACGTTTTCACTTTGCCTATATCTTTCTTTACTTGTAAAAAGTGCAAATAATTAACGGCTCTTGCCCTTGAGCGAAAAGGAGGCTGGTTACAAAGTGGCAATAACAAACAGTCCAAACACTGTGAAAGGTTTGAACCCAGGAGTCATTTCAAAAGTAGGTTGAGTTTGATCGTCCGGGAGACCAAACACTGTTAAGCATATTCAAAAGCTTAGATTATCATACACTCACATTATAGAAAAAACACTAAACTGGAGTCTACTGATCATGAGTCACAGCGCATTTCTCCATAGTTGAAGCAGCTTCAGTTTAAGCTGCACTTCATTCTTATAATTTTGGATCTGTAAATCATTATCCGTGATAATTTAGTTTAAAAAGCATTGAATTTCCTAGTTTAACTTTAATTTTGTATACCTTCTGCTTATAAAGTGGCACGCATAAAATGTATTATAAAAAGGGCGCTGATAGTATATTAATCCAATCGCCGTGTTATTAGATGATGTGATATAAAATATCATTCAAACTAATGTAAGAGGAATTGATGTAAAACTGATTCATTTTAGTATAGCAGGTGTGATTGTGATGTCAATAACACTGTCAGGTTTGGGTAAACTTGCAGCTCAGATTTTATTAACAATTGACAAAACATGGGCAAATAATACCTCTGAAATTTCCTTTAAGTAATAATTGCAGTTTTTAAACGCCTACTTGTTTACAGAGGAATTGAAATCAGTGACTGCTGCATAGAAAAACATTAATTATTTTCGGAACTGCTGTTTAAACAGTCCGGGATGGTTATCAAATATGATAACCCGCCGGACCAAAACAAACCAATAACCAATCGCGTCCAACTGAACCAGAATGAGCTGTTGTCGAATAGAACTTGTGATTGTACCTTAAACGTTTCAAATAAGAAGTTAAAAATTCACACTATTATTAAATTTAGAAAAAAAAAACTGATTTTTCACTTGTTTTTTTCGTAAGAGCTTCCTTTAAAGGCTTTTATTATTCATTCAAAATATTTCCCTGATTCTGATTGGCTAAAAAGCACACGTTTAGATATCAGGGACCTAAAATTTGGAATTCTCTTGATGAGTCTGACAAAAAATTACTTCATTTTCAATTAAAGAAGAAATTAAAATACACTTTATTGATTCATATTGAATATTACAATTATTTTAATTAATTCATAGGATATATTCTGTTCCGCTGTAAGCTTCCATTCTGTTTCTATCTTTATATTTGTGTGTGTGTGTGTGTGTGTGTGTAGTGTGTAGTGTGTAGTGTGTTACCGACCAATAACTGTATAAATAATCTCTGTAAGTTAATGTCTGCCCATTCTTTTTAGCCCTTATGGTTATTTTGGGCAGGCAGTACTCTATACTAAAGTTACTAATTTAATGATTTTTGTAATTATTTTATAAATTGTGAGTACAAATAAATGGTTGTTGTTGTTGTTGTTGTTTAATTCACCATAACCAGTTACTGATGACCAAATTATGAAGAATTTTGTGTTTAGCGAGGAAATGACATCAAAAATGCAGCGTTCTTGCAGGTTAATGTACCGTCAGCCGAGAAGACCTGGAGACGAGTTTGAGTTGTTATGGTTGTGAACATGAAAAATGGCGGACATTTCACTCGTTTCAAGTCGTAGAGAGTAAGAACTGGGCGAAAAAATAGCTAAAAACATGACAAGAACAGCAAGAAGACAACTCGAACGGCGACATCTGCTATTTGGAGAATATTTGCGGAGCTGAACAACCGTAAACGTGCACTATCGATGATGAACTTTTAAGTTTAAGCTGCACTTCATTCTTATAATTTTGGGTTTGTGAAACCCTATCCGTGATAATTTAACATCCTGCAAAGAAAACTCACGAGCTGGGCCTGTGTGATACAACATTGCATTAAAACATTACATTCACAGAGTAAAGAAAATGGCTTAGTTATTCAAATCCAGACGGCACTTTGGAGAAAAGTAAAACTGTTATTCGGCCGTAACAAAAAAGTTGAACCTTCAAAAAACTGAGGTTAGAGAAAATGCTCTTGCATCAGAGGGCAAATCCTGGTTTTGAGGGACAAGGCTTTCTAGTGAGTAATATTAAACAAATGAAAAGTTGCGATAGTTTAGAACAATACAACGCCCGGCTGAGTCCTTCACCAAAAGTCCAATTCTGAAACGAGTAACAACGATATTAACAACAATGAAATTTATTACCCAAAAGTAACGTCTACTTTGAAAATTACCACTCAAATACACTTACGAGTTGAATCCAGTGATGTAAGGTTTGACGAAGTACTTTCGATCTACGTAAAAAGCCAATTTAAGCGGTGTTTAACACTTATATCCAGGTTTGCATACAGCAGCAAAAATTGCGATTTTTAGTGTGTAGCGAAAAATCGCAAGTCTGACGGTTTTTCGCAGTTCTTTGTCATGTTAATAATCACTAAACCAGACCGAGTTAGGGAGTTAACAAAATTTACGAAAATTGTGAGAAATCGCAAGGTTGACGATATTCCGCGTTACTTGCGAATTCTCGCAGTTCCTCGTCATGTTAATGTTGACTTTTCTCATGTTCATGGTCACTCAAGTCTAAGCCCGTTTGCCGATTTTATCAAATTTGCCCCCAGAAAGTCCGAGAAGTTTTCGCTTTACTTGCCATTTTGGCATTTCCCTGTCAGCACAAATTAAAAAGCATATCTACAAGCAAAAGCGAACGCAGCCAGTCTAAAGGTTCGAGTTATATTCGTGAGATTCCATCGCATTTCAAGTTTCATGTTATGCCTTCTTTACACTATAGGAGTTTTTGAACAAGGGATGAACATCCTTAATGTATTTTTCAACTGGTCAAAGTTATTGTTTGATATTACTTCTTAAATACAGCATCATTCACTCCAATGTAACAATTATTTTCACTAGTAGATCTAAAATATGCGGTCGTCTCGCTCTAAAGTGGATTCGCCCGAGATCTTTTTACGTTGCTTCCCCGGACTTGTTAAAGTCGATTCGACCGATGACAAACAACACTGCAACACTGCGCATGCTAAGTAAAGATGCTCGGATTGTTTTGCCACTATTACTTAAATAGGTCAAGCGTTCTGCACGATCTTAGAAATCTCGACGATTGCTACGTTGATCTTGAATATATTTTGTATAAGTCATCACTGCAAAATGTTGTAGATCACTATGTGGTGTCACTTTCACTTTGACGCTTATTCCTTGACAAATCAACGGCGGGCAAATCCACAAGTTATATACCTCGGGTCTTTAATGCTCATCAACCCTAACAACAACACTATGCATGTCATCATATACTTCGTTCTTTATCCACCAACTCCAACTTTGCCTTCTTAATTCGAATCAGCCATTCTCGTTTTACAGTATTCGGCGATTTCGGAATTGCCCCGAAGAATAAGACCATTTTTACACTTAGTCCATTTCCAATTTACTTCATTGGAGACTATGGACGGCGAACACAACTAGGTCGGTTGCGGGTTCCATTAAATCTGACTGAGACACCGAAAAACGTTGATAGTCAAACCTGATTGCTTTAACTTACTAGTACCTTAATTTCTTATTTCGTGGCCTCTTTCTGGTTGAATTGCCCAAAAAGTACTTAATTTTTAAAAACTTTTTAATTAATACTGACAGTGTAATAGAAATGAGAACTGGTCAATAATTACAGGGTTCGAACAGGTTTTTGAATGTAAATTTGAACACTTTTTGCTATTTTTTCTTTCTACTAAGAAAAAAATCAATGTCGGGTGAATTCACATGTAATCCATGTTCTTTAATGCTCACGGACCAAAAGAACAACATTATCATGATGTAATATACTTCGTTCCTTTATCCACAAATCCCAACAAAGAATGCGAATACGAAGCAACCATTGTAATTTTGAAGGAAAATGTTTAGCGACTACCTGACTTTAAAGTATACAACGCTTCGGTAATGTGGCTAACTTTCATTTTGGCCGAGCATGACCTGGGGTTTAGTTTTGCAAACTACCAAAGGTGAACTAAATTTCCATAAAAGACACACTGAAGCGAGAAAGATCAAGTTTTTAGCGGGAAATTTGGAACGCACATACCCTAAAGGAATTAGACTCGTGTTTAACGTAACAAGTAACAGGAACGAGAAAATGTCGCTTTTTTGTGATTTCTGCTCGGCATGCTCACTTTTCTATGAATGGTCCTTCCCTTTTTAACTCGATACTTTGGATGTCCACCCACTAATAGCTAATACATATCCTACCCCATCCTCACGACCTACGACCCACCCACCCACACCAATTAGTCAATCTGGTCTCCCAAGCATTATATCAAACGTTACAAACTAAAAAAAAAACAAACTCTGAAAAGCCGTTTGGCTAGCAAGTTTTCAAAAACCACAATTTCAATCCCTTTCAAGTTCGTCCATCCCTGGCTCCTTTTATATTTGCTGTGTTTATTATTCCCTCTTTTAAAGCTTTGAGCGATATTTAGCAATTAAATTCTCACAGGTGATTTTAAATATTCGTGCGCTCTAAATGGTTCATGTCCGCTACGTCATATGTTCTTATAACCACCTGGTGCGGGGATATTACAGAATGTATTCTAGTTTTATAGACTCAGTTTCGAAGAGCTCTAAAGGTGATAC
Organism: Porites divaricata; assembly: GCA_038088405.1. Lineage (NCBI taxonomy): Eukaryota > Metazoa > Cnidaria > Anthozoa > Scleractinia > Poritidae > Porites > Porites divaricata. The sequence continues at coordinate 2,927,187 of JBBMOI010000020.1, read as the reverse complement.
TTAGTCCAAGAGAACTGGCATATCAAGGTATGATGTGAAAGTTAATTATTTTAACATATTATTAATTTTTTTTGGAACTTCTAACAACTGTTAACAACTAATGAACTAAAATGTTCATCTCATCAAAAACTCCAAGTTTAATTATCATTAACGCATGGGGGAAGTGGATATAAACGTCCGTATATATCTCTAGCCTTTCTACCTTACAGAAAACAGTCTCATAAAGAAGATATTGCATTTATGAGTGTTACTCGTAAACCTGCGATAAGTTTGATACCGATGTCTACACGAGCAATCAAAACAGCAAAAATATTGCAAAACTTTCACTTTTATCGAACCAGTTTCTCTGACAAAGCGAATTCGTAATATAGTTGAAAAAAGGAAGTAAAAGAGATCAATATAAACCTAATACTTACTAGTTTTCGCGCGTCAAATAATACGGAGACGAATTCGATTTACAAGAAAATTAGAGAAAAAGTGTTTTATTTTTTTTTAAACCCAGAGATAAAGGTACTTGTCACCAAATATCTGATTAAAAACAAGATTGATACTTACAAGAACCGTAAATGGGACTTGGATGGCTGCACTAAAGAGGTTTTGGCTAAATTACAAGCTGAAGAAAGGAGTGAACCGTAGCAAGTGTGCTAGCCTAGACCGGGAACTGAGACGTTTTCAGGAAGGGAAATTTAGAGTTTTAATTCAGAACAATTCACCACAAGGCCCGGACTCTATCTACCATTACTTTGCCTCCATCACATAATTGATGATTCTTGCAAATTGGCCAGCGGTCGATAAATAAATAAATAACATAAAAGTAGTAAATAATATTATAAATTAAATTAAAGGTAGTTTATGAATGCCGTCAAAGAAGGGGCATTTACTGTCTCGTTTGGCAAAACGTTCCACTCGTTTATTGTTCTTGGGAAGTAAGAGAATTTATAATAATCAGTGAAAGCAAAAGGGAACTCATAAGCTTGGTTGTTCACGTGCCGGCTAACTCGGCCCAGCGGCCTCAGATATTTCCCAGTGTCTATTCCAGTTTGGTCATTGTGGCTTTTATAGAACATGACTAGCCTATCCTTTTTCCGTCTTTCTTCAAGGGTGTTTTATTGCAATTCCTGTAGCATTTCATCAACACTTGATAAATAATTGAAACGGTTTAAGACGTACCGAGCTGCACGTCTCTGTACAATTTCTAGTTTCTTTACATTCTCCTTGGTATAGGGATCCATCCCATGCTGCTGAGGAGTATTCGAGTAGAGCACTTTAAACCCTTATCATTTTTCGGATATATATTATGGCATGAAATTTCGCGCGCTTAGTAACGCGCAATCTTTCACGTTACGCCCACATTAAATTTCTCAAAAAATCGAGAAAATTAACAAGAATACGGTATCTCTAAAAGTGATTCTTCACAAAACATCGGGCGAAAAAAGGGAGTTTTTCAGGAAAAAAATTATTGCATTGCTTCACTATAGTCAACATTTGTGTTGAACGGGTGGATAATTGAGACTGAACTGTCAAATATTTGGAGTCAGTTCTTGTTTCTGTTGTTTTCATTCGTTTCAAGATCAGTCGTCATATTGGTAAGTTACTGTTGACAGGTCAGTGTATTCACTTCGCCTTAGGCGCATAACACTAAGGGCGCTTTCCAAAAGTCAGAACTGGCCGGCCGGACCAAATGCAGTCCAGATATTTTGGCAAAGAAATAGACTTTTTCCAAGAGGTTTTGCTGAAAAACCATCTCCTTTGTACATAATGTTTAGGATTTGACTGATCTAAATGGTTAGTTTTGATTAAAAGTAAAATTCTCATTATGATGGAAATGGGCTGGCCGGCCAGTTCTGACAAATGGAAGGCGTCCTACGTTACTGGTTACCGGTAATTTATAATAAAGTGTTATGCGTCTTTTTGGGTAGCACTCAATCCTGAAATTCATCATTTCATCTTTGTTGTTTCCTTTCTCAAATTCTTATATTGGCCGTTCAATTAACTCGCACTTCGTGTTCAGTTTTCACGTTTAAAACAGGAGGCGGCTATAGGGTGTTTTCACTCACGTGGCCAGTATCTATGCAAATTCATTTGAACAAAACTAAAGCGTTTTTTATAAGAAAAGAGTTCAACTCCCAGAGGACTGGTTTGGGAAACTAACATGGCCGCCGTTTTATTGTTTTGTGACACCAATATGACCACCGTGACGTCATGTGAAAACACTCTGTACGCCTACAATTTGGTCAAGATCCCTACTGATACGACCGTTCTAGGTAAAAAGTACAATTCTATCACCAAGACTTTAACCTTCCATTAACATTCCCGTAAGCTAGACGTTAGGAAGGTTGCGCCCGGTCTGGATCGACTACACGAGTAACGCCATACAAGTGTCGGCTCCTCGATTTTTAAGTCTAATCAGTCTGTCTAATTCTTCTGGATATTAGTCAGTGTTACAGTAAGAGAGGAAATCAAGCTCAAGAACTACATCACAGAAATGATATGTACGTAACAAGTTTATTCATTTTTACAATGTGCTTTTAACTTATCGTTTTTTTCTGCTGAAAGTACCCTGTTACAAGCCTTGCTTTATTCATCAGAGCATTAATGTCAGTGCACAAAGCACTGAACAGCGCAAACTTTACTACAATGCTATGATCAAACAAATGATGGTGTATGGGTCAACCATTTGGTCAAACCTGCTCAGCTGATAAACTTAACGAGAGTCCTCAAGCTGCAAAAACGGGCTGCCCCAGCAATTTTAGGAGCTGATACAAGATCAAATAGCGTAAATCTCTTTAACAAATTAGGGTGGCTCCCATTTTATGACGAAGCTAAAACTAATAAGTGTTCGCTAGTCCTTAAGCGCCTACAAGGAAACTGTCCCAGCTAAATCTTAAATGCAATGCAGATTTACACACACGCAGTCGGCGGTGCAGTGCCTTAAACCTCGTCTGCCCCAGATATAATCGTGAATCTTAGGGGGGGGGGGGCAGAACTTTTAGCGTGTCCGCGTCTAATTGCAAGCTCTGGAACTCTCTGCCATTAGTATAACTTTAAGAAAGGAACATGTGTAACCTCATTTAGAAAGGCTATTTATAGTCATTTTTTAACGAGATACAATGACGTTGATTATTTTAGCTTGAGTGAAACTTTATTTTATTTCTTAGCTTTATGCTAATCCGGCATTTCACAACCTTCCTCTCGCTTGACCCATCCTTAGTTGTATTCTTATTGTAATTATAGTTTGTAGATATTCATGCTAAGGGTGTTTTATAATTGTAATATAGTTTTTACTCTTTTTAATCTTATTCATATATTTACTTATAGTTCTTTTTCTTTAACGACATGGATTTTTGGTTACTTGATGTTTGTTTGATACAGTTTTAGTTTGAGTGCCACTAGTTATTCAGTTGAAGTACTGCCCCATGTTTCCCTCGTTCAATAAAGTTGATTATTATCATTATGATGAGTTACGTATTTCTCGCACACCAAACTGACATATTTACTTATATCATGAAATGTTTGATTTTGCTTTTTAAAGTACCCTTTGCAGCTGGTTGGTCACGTGGTATAACAGCCATGCTGAGCGGACTAAGACCGTAAAGCAGAAAGGAGATTAACATCGAATACAGCAAACTCTTGAAAAACTAGCAACGTAGTAGAGAACACTCGAAACTCGAATTTAAAAAAGAACAAATGGTGTTAAAAAATTTTACTGGAGGAGTAAGCCAGAAATTAACAACTGAACTTTATTGCTCTGGAGAGTTCACTGGAAAAGTACACAGCAAGTTGATTTTTATTTCTGTGTTAAATATTTTTCTATCAATTACCGCGTTTCTGGGCAACGTCCTGATCCTAGTTGCTTTGCCCAAGGTGTCTTCGCTTCATCTGCCTTCCAAAGTTTTGTATGGTAGCTTGGCGGCAACTGATCTCTGTGTTGGTGTCATTGTAGAGCCTACGACCGTTGTCCATTGGATTTCTGTGGTGAAGCAAAGATGGAATATTTGCTATTACGCGACTGCGGCAAATTTTATCATTAGCAACACTTTATGCTCAGTGTCTTTGGCGATATCAACTGCAATAAGCGTGGACAGACTCCTGGCGCTATCACTGGGGCTCAGATACAGAAATTTTGTAACATTTAAGAGAACAATTGTAACTGTAATCTCTATCTGGGTTTTGTCCATTTTGATCACGGCAGGCTATTTTTGGGATCCTCGCATAAAGTTATGGTTTTATTTCCTAGGCATATCTGGGTGTCTAGTCACCTCAGTTTTCGCTTATACAAACATTTTCTTTACTCTGCGGCGTAATCAGATTGAGATGTCTCAAATACAACCGAGCCAAGCAATTCCACTGAACATAGCTCGATACAGAAAGGCCGTGTACAATGCAATGTGGGTGCAGGTAACATTGGTTGTTTGTTATCTGCCGTTTGCTGTAGTGGTAGCGTTAACACCTCAAAGAGGAATGCCTTTATCAATTTACCTTGCCAGGCAATATACAGGAACTGTAGTTTACTTAAACTCATCATGGAACCCGCTCCTTTACTGTTGGAGGATCAGAGAAGTAAGGAAAGCAGTAAAAGATACAATCAGGCGGTTCTGTATTTTCTTAAGCTGAGCTAAGCATTACCACAAGTTGAGCAATAGCTACCATCAGCTGTTCTGAGACCCGGTTCAGAAGCCGAACTTTCCTTGAGCTGAATCTAATTCGAATTAAGGCCGACCCAAGTTAGTAAGAACGTTTCAACAGATTCAGACTCCGGATTAAATTAAAACGAGAAAAAATGCTTATTTCAGTCAAACTGCTTGCTAATACTTAAAACAATTTATGGATTGGGCTCTACACATGAAAAGTTGGGCGTCTGAATCAAAGCCTCTCCAGACTCCTAGCCGGGCTGGGCGGGAAGAACGGCTGAACCGTTCCAAACTGAAAAAGGCGTTCCTCATTGATTCACACACGAAACTTTTCATGTACTTAATTAATTCAATGCATTAGGTTCAGCTCATGAAACGTTCGGCGTCGATCTGAATCGGGCCTGACAGTGTAAAATTTGATTCTTTTTTGTGTAGTGCGGTATCTTTTACTAATTCCATTTTTTCATTTAAGTGAATGCAGTGTTTTTTTTTTCTTTTGCATACCGACTGCCTTATACCCCAAATGGCATTTTAAAGGTACAGCTGTTTCTTTATTCTAGTTTCGTATTCGCTTTCGTATCTTATCTGTCAATTAAGACAGTTTATGATAACAAACTAAAATAAGGTTTTTGATTATAGCTGAAAGATAAGCACGGAAAAGCACGTTTTCACTTTGCCTATCTCCTTCTCTGACCCTCTCCTTTGATGCCTATTTGAAATTTGAATTTTGTATACATGTTGGCCGTGGGGCGGATAAAATGTATTTTAAAACGGGCGATGATATCCGATCGCAGTGTTATTAGACGATGTGAAATCCGCAAATATCATTCAAACTAATGTAAGAGGCATTACTGTAAAACCGATTCATTTTAGTATAACAGGTCTGATTGTGACGTCACTGAAGTTGTCAGATTTGGGAAAACGTGAAACCCAAAAGTAATTAACAATTGACAAAACATGAGCAAATAATACCTCTGAAATTTCCTTTTAGTAAAAACTGCAGATTTTAAACGCCTACTTGAATTGTTTTCAGACCCAGTGACTGTTGCATAGAAAAACATTAATTACATTCGGAATTGCTGTTTCTCTGAATTTAAGCAAATCTATTATACCATCAGGGTTTTTAGTCGACCATTTCATTTTTGCTTTTAATTATCTAATCCTCTATTTTTGCAAATGGATGCATTTGTCTATTATTATACCGCTGAATCCGCGACTGGGCAGGCGAGATTAGGTTAATCCTGAGTTCTGATTGGCTACCCGAGTGGGCAAATGGGATTATCCTTGTCGGTCCCACAAGAAAAAAGGTCTCTGTTGTGCCATAAAGTAAACCCTTTATTAAACAAGCTTGTTTGGTTAATGGATATATGCCAAGTTCTTATAGTAGTGTCGGTTAGCATCTGTTAGCCGGATGACAGATTTCCCTACCCTTTCATATACCTCAACTAGTGAAATCCCTACCTTTTTCAGGCTTTAGGTATATGAAAGGGTGCCTCTTTCGGGCGGAGCCCCCCCCCCGTATAGCCCACTATTGGGAGTACCCCCTTCCCCCGACTGCGTGTGAGACTGAGGGAGAGCCAGCTACGTACCTCGGTTCATCTTGACGATTGCTCCATTTCTTTTTGTCAAAAAACAAGGCAATTCAATGAAAGGTATTATTCATCATGGTCTTTGATTAGGTTATTAAAGCATTCTTTGTCTCACGATAGTTGTCGTTTGATTGCATACCCATTTTTTTTCTCAAGGGTTACGGTGCGTTCAGACAATATGATTGATCAGTAGCAGCTAAGTTATGCATATGATAAGGAAGAAATTGACCACTCCAGAAAATACCATAACATACCATAATGCTCTTTTTTCGTCACCCCAAAATTTTACATTAGCATTGTTTTCAGTTTCTCTTGGGGCCATTTTAACTCCAAAGAGAAACTGAAGACAATGCTTATGCAAAATTTTGGGGTGACAAACAAAGAGCATTATGGTATGTTATGGTATTTCTGGAGTGGTCAATTTCCCCTATTGAATATGTCGTGGTTTTCTTTCGCGTGTGTACAGTTTTGGTCACGTGGAAAGTCACGTGATCAAAAATTTATTTCGGACAGATAAAATGGGAGCACTTCTCCTATGTTTGTAATGAATTCACTGAAGTTCGGTTGAAGATTTTGAATAACGAAAGTCTAGATTAGATTTGGACCTTAAACTAATGACATTTTCACGCCTTGATCTGAACAATTATTCCAACTGCGAAAGCTAAAAGATACTTAACTGATACGAAAAGGTAATAACTTCAGTTTTGTATTTGATAGTGTTTCTTTGTACCGTCACCGTTACTTCAAATATTTTCGACTAAGAAAATGATGACTTGACATATCACAAAACTTACTCGCTATTTATAAGTAAAGTGTTTTAAAAATATCTCCTGCGATTAGGTCTTTCTGTGTACAAATTTCTACATTACCCCCAAAACGTATCGCAAATATAGCATTTTCCTCAGCTGGGGGTAAGACTATTGATCCATGCCCAACCCATGCACTCACTGTTAGTTTTACCGTTCTG